>JASTWQ010001204.1:0-22667 GCA_035220615.1 Leptothorax acervorum
GAAATTCGATAATGGTGACGCGTTGCGGGGGACCTGGTACACGTCCCAGTCGGGTCGGCGTCAAAGTACGATAACGCGTTAGCTAAGTAGCTACGTAGGGGTCATCTCCGAGAACTGACTGCGGGGACGTCCTCTCGAGGACATAGGACACGGGCCTAGGGGGTCGGCGTCAAAGTTGTAGGTCCAGAAATAGACCCAGCCGGTTTCCGCCTGGAAATCGGGTGCCAAACGATCGAGGGGCATCCCAAAGAGGCTGCGCATAGGTCGGCGTCAACATCGGAGCACCAGAAACGTCCACGGGCAACTTCTCCGAGAAAGTCGACTGCCAATCGACTAAAGAGCATCCCCGAGAGGGGTGCGCACAGGTCGGCGTCAACCTCCGGCCCCGACTTAAAATTTCGACAACCTGGTGCAGCGGTGCCGTCTGGGGAGGTCCCACACAGTGTACCGGCAGCGGAAATTTCCATATCGGGGCCCCACGACAGGAGTTACGGGGCACACACACGTCAACCATGCGAAAACAGCGTGTCGGCATGTGCGAAAACATGCAAAAACGTATGACGTCAGCGTGGCGTGATCGCGAGATTGCGAATAACAACCCATGAGTGGGGATAGCCCGAGTGGTAGGGAGCCACAGCGAGCAACGTTGCTCTTGGCCACGGGGGTGAAAGTAGTAGGAGAAGGGGAGAACATCATGGCGGCAGGGCCAGACAAAAAAAGCGGGGGTAATGCGCGCGCATCGTGAGCCGAAGCAAGCCGAACGTCGATCGGGCATGGTCGGCGTCGGAGACTCGGAGACACGAAAGTGAAAGTGAAGCCTGCCATATTAAATTTCGGTGGTGCCCGTGCCTCGTGGATCGCGACCGCTTCCTTGCATTTACTGCGGTCGGCGGTTCATGGATAAGACCAGTCTAGCGAAACACGAGGAGTCGCATATTCGTAACGAGCAACGCAAGTGTGCGATACATGTCAGAAGACCTTCCACCACATAACCGACTTGAGTGTGCACAAGAAGCATCACGATCCTGACAAGAAGTTTGATTGCGAAGTGTGCGATCGCGAGTTCAACAGGCTGAACAATCTACAGAGACACATGCTGGTACATCAACATCAAGTACGTATAAATATTTCACTCGGACTATCTTTTATTTTTCTCAATTCTTAGAATCATGTTTTCTCTGTAGTTGTTACACTTTGCTTTCTTTTCTGATTTTGCTTTATCTCTTTTTTTTAATTGCATTCTTTTTGCTGCCAATTAAATTATATATATATTTGTATATATATTTGTGTATCTATCTTTTAAGTGTGTGAATCTTATTGTATTGTTTAATGTTTCAGACTGCTGCTACCGAAGGCAATACCGAAGGCCCTGAAAGGAAGTAATAAGACCAGTGTGCGATTGCGAGTTCAACAGGCTGAACAATCTACAGAGACACATGCTGGTACATCAACATCAAGTACGTATAAATATTTCACTCGGACTATCTTTTATTTTTCTCAATTCTTAGAATCATGTTTTCTCTGTAGTTGTTACACTCTGCTTTCTTTTTTTATTTTGCCTTATCTCTTTTGTATACTTGCATTCTTTTTGCTGCCAATTTTATTTGTGAATAAATATATATATATATATATATTCACAAATAAAATTGGCAGCAAAAAGAATGCAAGTATACAAAAGAGATAAGGCAAAATGAAAAAAGAAAGCAGAGTGTAACAACTACAGAGAAATATATATATATATATTTGTGTATATATATTTTTGAATCTGTCTTTTAAGTGTGTGAATGTAATTGTATTGTTTAATTTTTCAGACTGCTGCTACCGAAGGCAATACCGAAGGCCCTGAAAGGAAGTAATAAGACCAGTCCAGCGAAACACGATGAGTCGCACATGCCTGACGAACAACGCAAGTATAACATGTCAGAAGACCTTCCACCACATAACCGATTTGAGTATGCACAAGAAGCATCACAGATAAGCGAGAAAAACCGGTAATGTTAATGTAGTCGTAGAGATTATTATGTAACATTCTGTGATATGTAGTTTACTGGCGTAGATAGGGTTCGACGATTAGAGAGTTACTTATGCGTGATGCGTGCACATATTTAGGTTATTTGCAAGATAATTTCACCTTGTGTATTATTACATGTTATACATTATGTATGCTGGTGGGTGCTGGGACTATCTGATTTCGGGAATAGAGTCAGCCCTGGCAACACCGGTAGGTGCTCGGACTGTCATCCGCAGGTGGCGGAGTCCGGGCCGGTGTATCCCTCTCTCTCTCTCTCTCTCTCTCTCTCTCTCTGTTTAACATAAGCCAGTGGGTGCTGGGACTGTTCCCCTTTGACGATGGAGTCCGCACCAGTTTTATTATACACAATGTATCATTACATGTTATACACAACTTACAAATGTATGTGATTTCGTTTATGATAAACTTCTTTCAGTTCAAATTTCAATTACTGTGCACTTTTTTTTGGGGTTAACATCAATTGATAAACTGTTGTATACGATGCCTTCGCGAAAGAAATATTCTTGCAAATTTCCCAATTGTGCCAACAGCTATTATTGGTCGAAAGGTGAAGCCAATACAGTCATAAATAAACGCTTTTATAGATTTCCAAAAAATTCTGACCTTTGTACGAAATGGAAAATGATTTGTGGCATCGATATCACTATTAATTGCCAGAATATGTTTATTTGCGAAGATCATTTTGAGAAAAAAGATTTTTTTAACTATACAAAGCAAAAGTTGAACCCAAATGTCATACCGAAACACGTTAATGTGTCAAACAATTCAGTCACAATACAAACTGCTGCTTTTGACTGCCAGCCAATAATGACTGAAACATCTTCTGCCGTTTGTATCGATGTAAATAATGATTTAAATCACAATGAGGTTAACATAAATATGTGTGATACTGTTGTGAATAGTGATACTGTTTCTGATGAAACTTCTGCTAATTTTTGTGACAATAGCATGTTTGAAAATGTTCAGGTTCATGATGATAGTAACGACAGTCAATTTGGAAATAGTTTAGAATCAAATGTAGGTAATGCAGACAATAGCGAAAACAGGCCTATTTGCATCTGTGACAATGAAGATTGTACAGATAGACAAAGCGTTTCTTCAAATGAGTTGCAATCACCTAGTGTTTCTACAGAACCTACAAAAAAAGAAAATGTGGATTTTTAACGCAAGCAGGAGTTACGTCAAAGACGATGTCACCACGAAAAAGTATCATGTACTCGATTCATCGGAAAACTGTGGCACAACTGTGCAAAGTAAAAAAGACATTAAGTGACGAAAGGAATGCTTTGAAACAATTAAAAAAGATGTCAGATAAAAAAAAATTTGACTGCATCGAAACACATCTGAACCAAGTTACCACAGATTTCATTCAATCGCAACTACGTAATGCAGGTCGTCATCCCGCGGGAAGACGGTGGACAGAGCAAGATAAAGCTTTTGCTTTATCTATTTTTAAACGAAGTCCTCGTGTTTACAAATATCTGCTCAACTACTTCCAGCTACCATCAACGCGCACTCTGCAGCACATATTATCAAAGATTCCTTTCGACACTGGTATAAATAAATTCCTTTTGGAACAGTTAAAAGTAAAAAGCGATGAAATGCATGAATTGGATCGATATTGCACATTAGTTTTTGATGAAGTTTCATTAAGTAACGGTTTTCACTACGAAGCACATAAACAACAAATTTCGGGTTTTGAAGACTTGGGTGAGTTGGGTCGAACTTCTAGGCCAGCAAACCATGCTCTTGTTTTAATGATACGTGGTCTGAGAAAATCATGGAAACAAGTAATAGCTTATTACTTCACTACTAACACAATCTCGAGCAGCAATCTGAAACGCATCATAACAAATGCAATTGTGCAATTGCAAGATATTGGACTGAAAGTAAAAGCAGTTGTTTGCGACCAGGGTTCAACTCAGAAAAAAGCTTTATCTGAATTGTGCAAAGAAAATAAAAAAAACCCAACTTGTTACACGTTTGTCGTCAAGTCTGAAACCATAGTAATTATTTATGATGTTCCTCATTTATTAAAATGCACTCGAAACGCCTTGCTTCGTTGTAAAATTAAATTTGCAGAAAACAAAGTAGCTAAATTTGAGTACATTCAAAATGCTTTTGATGTTGAACAAAATTTTCCCTTTAAACTTCTTCATAAATTAAAAAAACATCATTTTAATTTCAATGACACTTTTATTAAGATGAGGGTAAAAATTGCAGCGCGTCAGTTGAGCACTAGTGTTGCTGCAGCTATTCATGCTCGTAGCATTCCTAACATCAATGGATTGTTTCCAGTTGAATCGATACAAACGGCAGAGTTTGTTCAACTTATAGATGATCTGTTTGATTCTTTAAATGGGTCTACAATAAAGCCAGATAACTACAAGAAGTATAGATGTTGTTTGCAAGACGAATCGCCTCACTTAGCGTTATACAGCAGATTACTGTCAGAAATGACTAAGTGGAAATTATTTAATTTAACTGACGGAAAAGATGTCACAAACCAATATCATTTCGTGAAAGGTTGGATGATAACAATCAGATCGGTCATGTATTTGTGGCAGCAATTAAAAGCTGTTGGCTTCACCTTTCTAAATATGAGGAATTTAAATCAAGATCCACTGGAAAATCTGTTTTGCCAAATTCGGCAACATGGAATTGCAAATTCAAATCCAACTTGCCATCAATTTGTAGCTGCCTTAAAAACTGTAATATTAAATAAACTCGCTGCACCGGTTTCCACATCTGCGAATTGTGAAAGCGATAATTGTGAAAATTTGGACAATTTTCGAAACTTTTTAAGTAATACTTGTGACAGCGTTCACGAGGGCGAAAGTGAACCATTAGACAACACTAGTGACTGTACTGTTCCATGGGTCGATTTTGAAAATTTAAACACTGATGCCTCTCAAGCTCTTTCTTACGTGTCAGGTTATCTATTAAAAAGGCTAATCCTGAAAAAACTTCCTGACGAAAATTGTTCAGAATGTAAAATTGATTTGTTTTCTACACAACAAGAACAACATCATCTGTACACGAGTTTTAAAGAATATTCAGACAAAGATTCGTTAACGTATCCAAGTAATAAGGTGATTACGTTAATACACAACTTACACAGTAGATTATTTCAGTTTTGCGATGAAAATGGACATAAGTCCAACTTAGAATCAGCTTTTACACAAATATTTTTTAATGACTACAGCAGTGATTTCTGTAGCAATCATCGATGTGATAATCTAATCGTCGAAGATAGTTTAAAGTTTTTAATACATAAGTATGTTAAAGATAAGAAAAAACCGGTACAGAAAACTGCAGGCCATTACGAAAAAACCAAGCAATTTAAATCATTGTGATTTAGTCGCATTTCTGCTTATTTGTATTTTTAGTTTCTCTTTCATATATTTGGTTTTCGAACTCTTTAATTGTACGGTTTTTTCTTTTTCCCACTTATTATAGAATCGTATATTCTGTTGTGTTCTATTATTAGAGACTTTATTTGAAATCAAAATGTATTTTATGTTACACACTTTGACATAAAAATGTATTTTATGTTATACTTTGAAATTGAAATGTCTATTATTATAGACTTTATTTGGTATCAAAATGTATTTTATGTTACACACTTTGACATTAAAATGTATTTTATGTTACTTTGAAATTACAATAGCTATTATTATAGACTTTATTTGAAATCAACTTGTATTTTATGTTACACACTGACATAAAAATGTATTTCATGTTAAACTTTGAAAGTAAAATGTCTATTATTATAGACCTTATTTGAAATGAAAATGTATTTTATGTTACACACTTTGACATAAAAATGTAATTATATGTTACACACTTTGAAATAGAAATGTATTTCATGTTATATAAATTTTGAAATAAAAATGTATTTCATTTTATATGCAATTAATTTGTTCTTTATTGCGCATTCCCTCATTTAATGACGAAAATAACATTATTTATTAACATATATTATTCTATATTATTTACAGTTTATATAGGCCGTGTTCCGATATACACTGCCAGTATTGAAAATCTATAGTTTACGTATAACGTAAATTATAGATTTTCAGTACTGGCAGTGTATTCGGAACACAGCTAGTAGCTATAGATACAGCTAGTAGCTATGGATATAGAACGTAGTACCAGGGCCAGACCGCTTGGCGCGTCGATCGCGCGGCGGCGTTTCGTGTTTCCACTGCTACACAGAGAGCTAGCACTTCTAATTGTATATGTTCTGTGCTCTTGGCAGTCTATCGGATACAGTCGTAGCGTGCGGACGTTCTACGCATACTGTATATAACAACCGGTAACTCCCGCGTGATTGCGCGTTAAATTTCTCGTTCTACAATAGCGAGCGGTGAATAGCCACCTTCTGTATACGACACATTGCGTGCGTGAACTGAAACATTGTAACAATTACAAGTAATTAACGATTTATAATAAATAGTTCGTCTTTAGTGAAAGTCGTGTCTCAAGATTACTTTAACGTACTTACCTTCTACTCACCTTGTCCCACGGCGGTGATACAACGTTGTCCATTGACTCCTTGGTGAAGCGAGACTCCGGGGAAGTTCATCTTCGGCGACGATCCATCCTGGGCAGGAACCTGAAACAGAAGAAAATAAATTAGTATAGTTAATAATCGAGGCCAGCGGATATCCGGTACGGAGAGCGCAGCGACGGTGATGGTCCACGGGGCATCCACCTACAACACAAAGCGAATATTTAATAAACGTTAATAATTAATATATGCGAGCGGTAACTTGGTATGCGGTGACGCGAGGATCCAGGGGATCCGGCATCAGTGAGCAGCTACCTGGTATGCGGTGAAGCGAGGATCCGGGGAAGCGGCAGCGACGGTGATGATCCATCGGGGATACACACCTGCAACAGAGGGGAGAAATTACCCTACCTTATAATAGAGATTATATCTCGAGCACACCTTCTCGGTAGTTATAGGTCAAACCGAGTGGCGACCGTGATTTTGGAAGTGATTACGCGACTCCCACACTCTCAAGCGGCCGTGTCCGGTCACAGTAATAGAGGTGCGAGATACGCGAGCTACGCAACTGCGGACCGACACACACGTGAACAAGGACCTGCGGGGCTGAGGATTCCCTGAGCGTCGTGCTGCGGCATCCCGGTGACACGAGGAGGTCGGCGAGAACAGCACCCACACTCACAAATATCTTCAAATATGGCGACCGTGACAGGACACGTATACCGTGTCTGCATTGCGTAGTGAACATTCTTCAAATACAAGTGCGCGTGGAATACGGCACACACATAGCCAATAGAGAACCTATCGCGACCGTGAATCAAAGTCCGACACGTGTTATAACAACGTGCGTGAAAAGTGCGAAATCGTGCGGCGACACACAGCCGAGGCGGTATAACCATTCGTACGAAAAGCGTCCGAACGCGTAGTGCGCGACATAGGACACGCGTCCGATAGCTATCAGTGCGATAAAGCAACAAGTGCGGGAAGCACACCGGGTGCATAAGTGCATCGTGACACAGGTCACAATCAATTGTAATCAGTGCGATTACCCAACAAGTGCGTACAGCACAGAGGAATACGCGAGTGTACAGTTTGGGACAGAAAGGTTGTCCGCATTGGTCAGGATGAGTTTTGGAACGCATCCTATTTGGAAGTGGATGAGCACCGATGCGCAGTGACACGCTGTAAGAGCAGACGAACCAAGATGTACAAAGTGTCAAATTTATTAGTCGGCCGGCGGTCTTCCACAAAATAAGTAGAATTTATTGTATATTATACATATATGATTCATTATTATTTATTTATTATTTAATTATTATTATTAATTACATTATTAATTTATTATTTATTGTATATGATTTGTGATGTCCATATATTAATGTATAAATTTGGGTTGTTCCAATATAAATCTTTTTAATAAAAGTAGATTGTGACAACATTTGAATTGCCTGGCTGTAAAAACATGTGGATTGTCGTTGATACATTAAATAACGATAAAATCAAGACAGAAACAGAAGGATTCTACGCTTGTTTGATATTTCAATTAAGAATAATTAAGACATAACTATGATATAATAATACTTTTAATATAATATTGAAGTGCTACTTTATAAATCTTAGATGATAATTAATACTTGATTTGTAATATAATTTTTTCACAGATTTTAGAAACCGGTCAAGAGATTAGTAAGGTAGATCACAGTGGATTTAGTATACAGAGGAATACAGTATTTGCCTGCACTTTTGGTGCTAACCGATACATTGTGCAAGTTACTGAATTGGGAGTGCTTCTTTTGCAAGACATTGAACAAGTATGCCTATTAACCCTGGGAATAGAACACTCAACATATTTATTAATTTACAATTGTCTGTTTATGCGATTTGATTTATTGCAAATTTGAATATTTTATATATATTTCATTGAATATAAATTTCGCAAACGTAGAGGCAAAGTAAATGATATTTTCATGTTGTTTCTTTTACTTATGCATTTATTTCTTCGTTAATTTTATCGCTAAATAAAAACGTTTACATTTTTATACAATATTAACTTTTATTATATTTCTTATTTATTGCAGATTCAATATATGCCTATACAACTTGGCTGTCCAATTGTGCATGCAAGTCACGCCGATTCATATGTAGCGTTACTCTAGGAAGACGGATTGGCAGTAATTGGGAGAAATGAGGGAAAAGTTTAATATTAATAATAGTAACAATGGTAACGATAGTAATAGTAATATAATTGCAATAGAATTATATACAGCAATAATGAAATAATAATATAATAATAATACTTTAATTAATAAGCTCTCGTTCGATTTACAGTAGGAAACTATATATGTCGAAGGCAATGGCAAACCATCGAGAGTATCTTGCCAAAAGAACTCCTTCTACGTTGCCGTTGTAGATCTCATATATCTGCATATTATACATGTGAAAAGGAGTCACGACGCTTCGAACGAGGCAATGCGACTAGGGCGATATGTCACGGCAGATTGCTTTGCGGATATGGCAGCGAATCATCGGGTAAGCGCGATTGTAAGTTACAAGCTACAACAGATAGCTCTCGCTCTGTTCACCTTCTACAACACTCTCACATTTCATTTCCTCATTCACACTCGCATATACACTTTTAATCATATTATCGTATAACACAAATATATTAAAAAGTAATATAACTGTGGTAATTATAATATGATTAACTGTCAATCATTCCTCAAAAATTGTCCATATTGCAAGCATTCAATGTTCATACATACATCATCTTGCATCCAAAGAATGGGGAGGGAAAAGGCAGGGAATTCTATACTATACTGAAAATGTAAACTTTTATAGAAGAAAAGGGGACAAGCGAGAGGGAAGAAACGAGAAAGACAGGTTGCTCAGGTGCCATTTCTGTCTAACAAATACGCTAGACAGAGACAGAAATGGCGTCTAAGCAACCTGTCTCTCGTTTCTTCCCTCTCGCTTGTCCCCTTTTCTTCTACAGGAGGTCACAGTCCAGTATAGTATAGAGTTCACCGGGGGGTGGGCACTCAAAATCGAGTTACCCCTCCATTCTTCTCAATCACACTGTTTAATCTTTGGGGCATTGAATTTACTAAATTTTGAAAGAACGCGGGCCTTGCGCGGAGACCCTCCCATTTATCAGTAACATATTGCGCAAGTACCTCGCGTTCACGCCGAACTTGAGGGTCCCACTCTCGTACCATTTCAGCCCAAAGATTTTCAATGACATTCAAATCAGGAGATTTGGCTGGCCAGTTCAACGTCCTACGGTTGGGTTGCCTAGCCAGCCAATCCTGGACAATTCTTGCTCTATGCACTCCTGAATTGTCTTGAACGAAATTCACATAAGGTATGCCGGGAAAAGTCTCCGCAACGTAGGGCATCATCACATCAGATAATATGCGAATGTATTCCTCGCTGTCCATGTGCGGCGTTGTACGAACAAGCGGCCCAGGACCACGCGAGGTCATACACCCCCAAAACGCTAATGTAATGCGTCCACTTCGTGCACGGAAACGGATATTTTTCTCGGCATACCTCGTTCCTCTCGTTCTCCACAATGTCACCCTTCCATTCTCGTCAGTTGAAAATACCTTCTCATCAGAGAAGATAGTGCACATCCATTCTTCCTCCCATCCTAGGTGTTCCAGCGCGAAAGCTATCCGTTGCTCCCTATGATTCGCAGTTAACACTTCTTTTTGGGCGGGAATATGATGGTGATACCCGTGATCGCGCAACCTGCGTTGCACCGTTCTCTTATGGCAATTCAATTGCAAATTTGATACAATCTGCCGTGACGATTGAAAGCCGTTTTCCTGTATACTTTGATGTAGGAGATTATTTTCTTCTGCCGTCAATAATCGAGGTCGGCCAGGTATTGGCAAAGGCTTGGCATGTCCTTCCGCATTGTATTTAGCCATAATACGACGAACTGTACGTTCCTGCGACATAAATACGTATATTATTAAGATGGGAGAGCGAATTTTTTTAGATATTTTAAATATATGTTTTACACACACACACATACATATATATACATACATATATAAATATATATATATATATATATATATATATAATATATAAAACATATATTACATAATTTGCTTTTGGTGTATAAACAAATTTTGTTACTAAGGTGTTACTAAGGCTACTACCTTCATTTGTTAATACTCGCGTTTGCAATAACGAAGACATCGCAGTCGATGATATTTATGTTGCAATACATATAATTTGCAATTTGGAAAAATCGAATAAATAAAGAAATGCCTGGTCCAATCAGTCAGTTAGACAGAGGCCGTATTATTGCCATGATCAACTGCGGTGTCACTCAAAGACAAGTTGCGATAGAACTGAACATATGTGTAAGTATATATCCAGTCAGGAATAATTCGACGTCGTTTATAGCAATATTTGTAATATAATAATAAAAGTTCAAACGTTCGATCAAAGTAAAAGAAAGGTCAAGGGCCAATAATGAGCAAGCACAAAGTGTTGTTCAAAAGCAAATTATGTAATATATGTTTTATATATTATATATATATATATATATATATATATATATTTATATATGTATGTATATATATGTATGTGTGTGTGTGTAAAACATATATTTAAAATATCTAAAAAAATTCGCTCTCCCATCTTAATAATATACGTATTTATGTCGCAGGAACGTACAGTTCGTCGTATTATGGCTAAATACAATGCGGAAGGACATGCCAAGCCTTTGCCAATACCTGGCCGACCTCGATTATTGACGGCAGAAGAAAATAATCTCCTACATCAAAGTATACAGGAAAACGGCTTTCAATCGTCACGGCAGATTGTATCAAATTTGCAATTGAATTGCCATAAGAGAACGGTGCAACGCAGGTTGCGCGATCACGGGTATCACCATCATATTCCCGCCCAAAAAGAAGTGTTAACTGCGAATCATAGGGAGCAACGGATAGCTTTCGCGCTGGAACACCTAGGATGGGAGGAAGAATGGATGTGCACTATCTTCTCTGATGAGAAGGTATTTTCAACTGACGAGAATGGAAGGGTGACATTGTGGAGAACGAGAGGAACGAGGTATGCCGAGAAAAATATCCGTTTCCGTGCACGAAGTGGACGCATTACATTAGCGTTTTGGGGGTGTATGACCTCGCGTGGTCCTGGGCCGCTTGTTCGTACAACGCCGCACATGGACAGCGAGGAATACATTCGCATATTATCTGATGTGATGATGCCCTACGTTGCGGAGACTTTTCCCGGCATACCTTATGTGAATTTCGTTCAAGACAATTCAGGAGTGCATAGAGCAAGAATTGTCCAGGATTGGCTGGCTAGGCAACCCAACCGTAGGACGTTGAACTGGCCAGCCAAATCTCCTGATTTGAATGTCATTGAAAATCTTTGGGCTGAAATGGTACGAGAGTGGGACCCTCAAGTTCGGCGTGAACGCGAGGTACTTGCGCAATATGTTACTGATAAATGGGAGGGTCTCCGCGCAAGGCCCGCGTTCTTTCAAAATTTAGTAAATTCAATGCCCCAAAGATTAAACAGTGTGATTGAGAAGAATGGAGGGGTAACTCGATTTTGAGTGCCCACCCCCCGGTGAACTCTATACTATACTGGACTGTGACCTCCTGTAGAAGAAAAGGGGACAAGCGAGAGGGAAGAAACGAGAGACAGGTTGCTTAGACGCCATTTCTGTCTCTGTCTAGCGTATTTGTTAGACAGAAATGGCACCTGAGCAACCTGTCTTTCTCGTTTCTTCCCTCTCGCTTGTCCCCTTTTCTTCTATAAAAGTTTACATTTTCAGTATAGTATAGAATTCCCTGCCTTTTCCCTCCCCATTCTTTGGATGCAAGATGATGTATGTATGAACATTGAATGCTTGCAATATGGACAATTTTTGAGGAATGATTGACAGTTAATCATATTATAATTACCACAGTTATATTACTTTTTAATATATTTGTGTTATACGATAATATGATTAAAAGTGTATATGCGAGTGTGAATGAGGAAATGAAATGTGAGAGTGTTGTGGAAGGTGAACAGAGCGAGAGCTATCTGTTGTAACTTGTAACTTACAATCGCGCTTACCCGATGATTAGCTGCCATATCCGCAAAGCAATCTGCCGTGACATATCGCCCTAGTCGCATTGCCTCGTTCGAAGCGTCGTGACTCCTTTTCACATGTATAATATGCAGATATATGAGATCTACAACGTCAACGTAGAAGGAGTTCTTTTGGCAAGATACTCTCGATGGTTTGCCATTGCCTTCGACATATATAGTTTCCTACTGTAAATCGAACGAGAGCTTATTAATTAAAGTATTATTATTATATTATTATTTCATTATTGCTGTATATAATTCTATTGCAATTATATTACTATTACTATCGTTACCATTGTTACTATTATTAATATTAAACTTTTCCCTCATTTCTCCCAATTACTGCCAATCCGTCTTCCTAGAGTAACGCTACATATGAATCGGCGTGACTTGCATGCACAATTGGACAGCCAAGTTGTATAGGCATATATTGAATCTGCAATAAATAAGAAATATAATAAAAGTTAATATTGTATAAAAATGTAAACGTTTTTATTTAGCGATAAAATTAACGAAGAAATAAATGCATAAGTAAAAGAAACAACATGAAAATATCATTTACTTTGCCTCTACGTTTGCGAAATTTATATTCAATGAAATATATATAAAATATTCAAATTTGCAATAAATCAAATCGCATAAACAGACAATTGTAAATTAATAAATATGTTGAGTGTTCTATTCCCAGGGTTAATAGGCATACTTGTTCAATGTCTTGCAAAAGAAGCACTCCCAATTCAGTAACTTGCACAATGTATCGGTTAGCACCAAAAGTGCAGGCAAATACTGTATTCCTCTGTATACTAAATCCACTGTGATCTACCTTACCAATCTCTTGACCGGTTTCTAAAATCTGTGAAAAAATTATATTACAAATCAAGTATTAATTATCATCTAAGATTTATAAAGTAGCACTTCAATATTATATTAAAAGTATTATTATATCATAGTTATGTCTTAATTATTCTTAATTGAAATATCAAACAAGCGTAGAATCCTTCTGTTTCTGTCTTGATTTTATCGTTATTTAATGTATCAACGACAATCCACATGTTTTTACAGCCAGGCAATTCAAATGTTGTCACAATCTACTTTTATTAAAAAGATTTATATTGGAACAACCCAAATTTATACATTAATATATGGACATCACAAATCATATACAACAAATAATAAATTAATAATGTAATTAATAATAATAATTAAATAATAAATAAATAATAATGAATCATATATGTATAATATACAATAAATTCTACTTATTTTGTGGAAGACCGCCGGCCGACTAATAAATTTGACACTTTATACATCTTGGTTCGTCTGCTCTTACAGCGTGTCACTGCGCATCGGTGCTCATCCACTTCCAAATAGGATGCGTTCCAAAACTCATCCTGACCAATGCGGACAACCTTTCTGTCCCAAACTGTACAGTGACAGACGTCACCACACGTAGCGGTTAGTGCGACACAGCAGTAAGTGCGGGTCGTACAACGGGTGCCGGAGTGCATCGCGAGCCAAGTGCGGACATCCGAGAGACCGAGACGACGTACCGAGACGTCAATACAACGTGCGACGACGAACGCGAAATCGC
The DNA here is from genome assembly GCA_035220615.1 of Leptothorax acervorum. NCBI lineage: Eukaryota > Metazoa > Arthropoda > Insecta > Hymenoptera > Formicidae > Leptothorax > Leptothorax acervorum. The sequence goes on from JASTWQ010001204.1 coordinate 14,260, forward strand.
AGCGCGCGCGCACGCGACCTTCACAAACGCGTTGAAACCTCGTACGGACGGGCGAGGGCGAGCTCGAGTTTCCAACGGTGTAACCGTCAACGGCAACTATAGGTCCGAAGGCGAGAGCTAGAGGACGGACGATGTGCGTCAGATCAGGGCGCATGGCGACGGTAGGTCGAACACCGCCGAGAATCCACACGAGATCGCAAGGATCAGTGCCGGACGAGCGGGACGATCGACAGGAGCGTACGGAGGATCCAGAGTTCCACGAGATAGATCTTCTAACCGGGAACGAGGAGACCGACCGAACAGAGGCCATCAATCTCAGCAGAGAGAGGACGATGGACAACATTACGGAGAATGAGCAGCGACTGCTGTTGCAAATACAACAATTAACGGCCGAGCTAGAGGAGACGCGGACGGTGCAAGCTAGGCGTAATAGCGTCGCATTACCAAATGCGGAGCGCGGTCCGGCGGGCCGGAGTGCCGCAGAACAAACGGGCGAGCGCGCGTATAGCGGCGTGAACGCGGAAGAAGACAAGCACATGGAGATGGTCCCATTGCAAGCTCGGTTGCCGAGAGGAGGCTGGATTAAAAGTCCCTTTGACGAGCTGTCATACAAGGGCAAGTCGGATAAACAGAATCCGATAAGATTCCTCGAGAAATTCGAGAATCTCGCGAGATACGAAGGCGTATCGGAAGAGGAGCAACTCTTCTACTTTGGAAAATGCATGAAGGGAGCGGCCAGGCAATGGCACGAACTTCAATATGCAGAGGATATCTATGATATCAAAGAAAAATTCAAGCAGCACTTTTGGGGCTGCCAAGCGCAGATGCGCTTCAGACAACAAGTATATTTCGGCAGATACAAGCCGGGAGAAGCATCGATGACGGAGTATGCACTGGACATGGCGAGGCAAGCCAAAACGTTGATTCCGCCGATGACTGATGAGGAAGTCGTCCAGACGTTGAAAGAACACTTCGACAGTGACATCGCGCGCGAACTACGGCCCTCGATAGTGCGAAACGTGAACGAGATGATAAGCATGCTAGACACCCTCGAGAACGAAAGGGAAACTAGAAGGATGCGCACGGATGCGCGCAAAGCGGCGGACAAGCCGATAAATCGTTTGGAATATGGCCCAGAACGATCCACCAACCGGAACCCATACGCGAGGACCGATGGACGCCAAGACAATTTTGCCAGACGCGACGCGACGAGGACCTCGCCGCAAACAAAGTCGACCAGCTGGCGAAAGGCGGACTCACCCGCGATGAAGCAGAGAGGAAGAGTGGACATCGTCGAGGAGCCAGACAGCGATGACAGCCAGGGGAAGGCAAAAATCACCCGTTATACCAGGGATAAGGACAATTATCCGAAGAAAGAGATAATCACCAAAGGAAGTCAGAAGGAGAAAGAAGAGAAGCCACGTCGTGACGACCGCGGGAGAAAACTCGCGGCGATAACGGCGAAGGGAGATACGAGTATTGCGGAGGATGACGGAGATGTGAGCGACATCTCGGACGCGAGCGACAAAGAGTGTTGCATTATAACGATGTCAGACGAGAAGAACCAGTCTGACGGGGAGCCCGTCAAAACCACGAATGACGGGGAGCCGACGGCAAAGTCGGCTGAGCGCGAATTGGCGTGCGAGGATATGGCGCGCATAGCGCGAGTGATACGCGGCCTAATGGGTATCCCGGATGCGCGACGGCCAGAAGCCCAGCGGGTCAACGTGATCGACGACCGAGAGAACCATCGAGAGTGCGCGGTGACGGGTCTGACGGACCGTCACACCACGGGTGTGCGCGAGATAACCACCGAGATCGCGGGACCGCCGAAAACCGTGAGACGCGACCCGTCGGGTGACGTGAGTGCACGAACCGAAATTCCGCAGAACGAGTGCGCGAGTCGCGACCGGAACCGATATCAGGAACGTGTCGCGGCGAGTCCAACGACCCATCACACGTTGGGGTTGCGCGGGTGGACAGGCGTGAGCGCGAGTCAGCTCGATCTTGTCAGTCGCAAGCGAGCAGTCGGCATGAGCGGACGCGCCCGAGATTCGTAGAGTGAACACGAAGCTTGCGAGTCAAACCGTCATCGTGAGCGCGCAGCGGTGAGTCAGATGAGCCGTCGCATACCGGGAGTGAGTGAGCCAGCGCGCGCGAACGCGAGTGAGACGGGCCCTGTAACACCCGGGCCGGACAGTGACACGAGTACGAGTCAACTACGCGTGCCACGGGTTAGTGTGATTCGCGACCGAGCGCGATACAGTGAGCGTGACACGGCCGATTCGGTGGCTAGTCGTACGGCGGCAATCGGCGAGTTCGGATCGCATAATAACCAAAGTGGTGGTGACACCCGCGGAGGAGCGATCGATCCGTGCATTTGGGCAGAGGACTACTTGCGGCGGACAGTGCGGCGGAGGACCGACCAGCCGCAGCAAGGCGCAATGGACGGCGACCAGCGGGAGCGTCCAAGGGAGGACCCGATGAAGGGTGTCCTTGACGAGGAGTTGCTGAACCGATTGGAGGCAGGCTTCCGGCAGATGGCAAACAGGCGCTTATACCGCCTGAACCGGCAGTATACCGAGCTGGCGGTGCGCATCGTCGAACGATACGCAGAGGGCCTGCCGCCGACGCCAGTGGTGACAAAAGAACAGGTCGAGAGATCCCGGGATCGCGTGGCCCAAATCCTACGGGAGATTGAGCGTAGCGAGATCGAACGCGAACATCAGGTACAGATGGTGCAGGATCTGCTGGTACCTGGCCCGGAGGTCGGAGGGAACCCGCCGACGGTGACAATACTCACGTCGGTGGGATGGCCCGCGGAGGCGGCACGACGGCCGTTCAGACTGAGAGTCGACGTCGCCCCGGAGGGCATCAGGATCGGTGTAGCCCGGACACGGCGCGAGAGCACGGGTCACGAGGCAGCGGCTTCGGCGGAGGAAGTTCAGAGAACGAATCCGGAGAGCGCACCACCAAGTGAATCATTGGCGGAGACACCGACCATGGAGACAGGTGTCGCGGGGCCGCAGCAGGAGGAAGATCGGCCAACACCAGCGGGTGATGGGGCAGACGAGGTGGCCAAGCCCACAACCTCCGGCCACGACGAGCAGCGGGAGGAGCCAGAACACCATCCACAGCGTATACCAACCCCGGGGGTATACTCGATAATAGCCGAGCCGGTCTCCGAGGCGGAAACGGTGATAAGGACGCCAAGTGTCTGCCGAACACCCCAGTTGCGGGGAAAAGATATCCGCAGCTGTTTGGAACTGCTCCAACGGCAGGCGGATATGGACACTAGCTCCTCAGACGAGGAGAGAGTAGAAGGGAAGCAGACCATCGACGGGCCGGACGGCGAGCAGCCAACCCAGGAGCCGGAAAGGGGCGCAATGGAGATCGAGCCCACCACGGGCATGGAGCGCGAAGGCGCCGGGACGATGATGGAGGTCGAGCCCTTGGAATCCCGGGAGGGACATACGCGGGACGTCCCAATGGAGGGCATGGTGCCGTCGATACCGGCGGACGGGACACGAGGAACGCCCCAGCAGAGCGTGGTGCCGGAACTTGGTGTCACGACGGCAGTGGTCGGCGAGCGTCGGGCCGCGAAGACGGCCAACATAAGGAATCGTGACCTGCGGGACGTCGAACAGCACACGGCCCGTGAGGTGAAGAACGACGAGCGGCGCAAGCGGCGGAGGGACAAACGACGGAGAGCGGAAGAACGGCGCCGTCGTAGCGAGAAGCGAGCGAGCCGCGAGCGCAAGCGGAAGGAGAATCCTGCGCCGGAAAATTCATCCACCGCAGGATTGACGGGGAGTGTGCGACCGCACGCTTCTCAGGCGACAAAGGGATCGCCACGGGTGATCCTGGAGCGAGTGTCGGTGCCCGATCCAGTCGTCAGGCGAGACGGCGGAGTGCCAACCGAGATGGGGGACCAGCCGCGGGAGTAGTATATAGGAAGGTATGGCCCGTCAAAACAAACCCCCACCACCGACCCCCCTCCGGCGCCGGGGGCGTGGCCAGACGGTCTGACCACGTGACGTCTGGGGGCTCTGATTGGCTGACGCAAGAGGGGGGAGGGGTAATTGTTAATTAAATGTTGCGTTCTGATTGGAGAGCCATAGCTTCCCCGGGTTCTGATTGGCTTTCCCCCTAACCTGCCTTGGGGCATTTTGGGGGTAGCACGCGGTGGACGACGCTCAAAGATGGCGGAATTTTCGGTTAGCACGTGGTGGACGGGGTTAGGGTTGCGCGGCAAAGATGGCGGAATTTTGGAGTAGCACGTGGTGGACGACGCTGAGGCAGCACGACAATATGGCGGAGGTCGAAGAGAGATTTCCAGAGTAACCACGAGAGGGAGGGAGGGGGGAGAAATAGGAATGGACATGTATGGACATGTTCGCTTCTCTCCGCGTTGCGAGGCACGTGGCTGAAAGTGGTCCCTTTGTGAGGGAGGAGGGGGAAGTCGGTACGGAGCGGCAAGCACAGGCCGCATTGCGGTGAGCCGCAACTGATCTTTTTTTTTTTTTAGCGAAGGGTTTATGGCTGTGTATGAGGAGAGGAAAACAGGAACGAACAGGATCGTTCTGCGACGTGTCTATTCCTGAAATGTAAGAGAAAAGGGAATAAAGAGAAATAGACGGGTTTTGAAGTTACCAAAAATGTTTTATTACATAAAATAATACAATGGTACGAAAAAATAAGTATTTTTTTAATTCAACATTCAGCGTGGTTTTTAACGCACACGTTTTTATTATGAAAGAAAATGTTACGGAATAATTTTACGATCAACCGATCATTACGTTCACAATTGTCGGTAAACAGATTGAGAAACTGATTAAGGCTATAGTCGATAGACATGAAATATAAAAATACACAGCAGTATTGTCCGCAAGTTTCAGAGAGCGCTCCTTGTAGCGTCGTGGTGTTCCATCGATGCGTGGTAGAATTTCGACGAAGGCGTAAGAGGAATCTGGAGTCTAAGGGCGGTAGACCATAGCTGTCGAAATAAGTTCCTGTTCCTTGCTCATTGATGTAGAAGGCGACCCAATGTTGACCAGGCCGATCGTGATCGTCCGTGTTAGCGACGATAGCAGTCGACCTCGTCCACACCCTCGGCAGTCTGTCGGCAGGATAGACTCCCACATATCTGACACTGAGGTGTTGCAACGCTTGTAATATTTCCAGCGAGTTCATTTTTACGCGTGTAAGGAATGATTTGTATAATTTCGGAGTTTACCTCTTTCTTCGTTGTCGCACTAGTGTTCACGGTTGATGTCGGACGTATCGGGGGGTTATTAAAGTTGTATTCTTTTCGTACGCCGTCTATTATATAATACGCTTTTGCTTCTTCTTCTCTGTCGTCTGTGTGATTCTTTTCTTCTTCTTTCGCCGCGTTATTCTTCTTTTGCCACGCCTCGATATTGCGAATTATATCGTCGAGAATTTTATTTGTATAAGGGTCACCACTGTCGGTTTTCTTTTCTTCGACGCTTGCGTTCAAGTTTTCATGAGAAATACTAGTATCGTTGCTGCTGCTGCTGCTGCTGCTACTTCCACCGTCGTCTTGTTCTATTAGCCAGCGTTTCAATTTAAAAGCGTTACGTAGCGCACAAATAGGTTTGCCTGTATTCCAAACTTGAAATCCGTGATGAGAGCAACGTTGTCCGCACTCTCTGTCTTCCGGTAAACTTTTGAACGGTGGAGAAATTTCTTGCAGATTATATATGTTTCTGGAGATTACTCGAGTCAAGTAACGAGCCTTTTCTGCACCCCTGCAGTAGATGTAACGTACTTGTCGCGTAATTTCACGTAGTCGTAGCTCGACGCACTTGAGATCGGTTTCACCGTCGAACCACTCGATTCCATGATAATTTCGCGAAAGCCAGGTGTTGTCTCGTCTTGACTTTTCAGGTAAATTGTAAAATGGGTAGGGCGGGGACATAATCCAGTGTCCGATAATCGGTGCGTTAACCGCGACAACTGCGACTTCTTTTGGAATAAACTTTTCCTCGACATCACGGAAACCTTGTATATCTATGACTATATCCATGGTCCAAAATGCACTCTTAATTTTTCAAGCGATGTGACGTCCGTGTCTCGAACGAAACTGAATCTCTCTTTGAATCTCTTTTCGTGACTTTACGCAGGATTTTAGGAAAATATGTAGTGGGGGTAAAAATAATGTGTATAGGAGCTGATGTGGGATATGATTCGTCGACATTGGAAAGACTAACCGGTAAAATCGACGATGATTTGACGAGAGGAGTCGATTTCTAGAACGTTATCGAACTCGGCGTAAACGATACAATTAACGGTCGCGGTAAGCGCCCTTTCAAATCGTACTTCTAATCGTAAACTGCCATGTTTCACGAGATTCCAATGTCCCGCGCAATTGGCGGATAAGTCGGGCGTAAGATCGAAGGCGAAAAGTGTGAATCCGCTGCCGTAATCCTCTCTGCTTATAGAATTACCCTCGTTCAAGAAATGAATGCCAGTCCCCGAGAAGAGAGTGTGATAAGCTTCGACGTAGAGTGGCTCGTCGTTCGAGAAGCTTGGTTGTAGCGGTCTACTTGGAATTTGTATACCATCGGCGTACAGCGAAAAGAAATTTATACCGTAGTTTCTGAAATTAAACGGGTTTAATTTTCTATCGCCGTTAAACGCTTTGTTATCGACAAAACCGATTATTACGCGTTTCGGTAGTTGACCGAGTATTACGTTATCAATCGATTCTCCTACGAGTCCCGCGTGAATCGTAAATGTTTTAACCTCGACTCTCGTAAGAGGATATTTGGCGGTAGTTTTACTCAGCATTCTCGCATGCGCGAGTAACACGCCGGGGCTTATTTTTGCTCTTCTCACGAGTAGACTGGCGTCTAGAATGCGTATTTTTGATGTCGAATTACTTTCCATAAGGCAAAACGCATCTTTCGAGCGAACGAGTCTCATTCTAATTTCCACTCCGTTAATTAAGAATTTATCTTGATTGAAAACGTCGCAGTGAAGATGTCCTATGAGATCTAGCGTGTGTCCTTCGTGAATGTACCGAGCGCGTCTCACGAGAGACGGATTTGGTGTTTCCGAGTCTAGGAGCGCGTCCATGAGACCGGGGGTATCCGCGTCCCAGAGACAAGAGGTCAGATGGGAAGTTTTTGCGGGTGAAGAATAATTTAACAACGCCTCGATGTAAGCGCGGTACGCGTAAGCGTTGTTTGGCGGTGAAACGAGCTTTTGATTGAAATATACGTCGATTTGGTTGAACATGGAATGTAGCAAGTGATTTACAGGGCCTACTTTGTTCACGTTGGCGCCGGTTGTACTTCCTCCTCCGGCTCCTGCCATTGGTGTATAATCTATGCGTACGCGAAGGCTCAACATGGTGTGCGTGAGATCCAGGTAGTCTTCCCCGTGACCGGGTATGACGAATTCTATAGGCGCGTCGTCCGCGAGCGAAGTTACAGGTTTGTAATAGATCCATTGCGAGCTCTCGATACTGGTTTGAGTGGGAGGTAAGGAGAAGAGATCGAGTTCGCTTTTTAAACACTCGCTCGAGTGTGTATGAAGAAAGGACATACTTAGTTATCCTCTTCCTCTCCTTGAATTCTTGGTTTGCGCGCCGATTAAGAGAATATGTCGGATACGCTGCGTTTCTTGTCGCTACGACGACGTTTGCTCGTAGTGGCCGGTTTTTTGGTCTTTCTACCTACTGCGCGAACTTTTTTTTTCTTCGTTGTTTTCTTCTTCTTCTTCTTCTTCTTCTGGCTTTTTGTCGATTTTCTTTTGACTGTTGGAGGACGACGACGTTTACGTTCCGCGACGCGACTGACGTGGCTGCCAAAGGGAAACTAAAACGCTGGAATTTTCGCTGGTACTTTATACCCCGAACCCTTCATCATGCTGCTTATCTTTTCTTTGGCTTTTCTCTTAAGATTTCCACTCGATTCCTTGAAGCGCGTTTTGATAGCGTCCTTAATCGGTATATTATTTTCGACATCTTCCATCACGTTGATACCCGTGCGTAAAGCTTCTTTACCGACAGCGCGCATTCCTCTACTTAGGTAAGGAAGTACCTTCCTGAATAATCCTCCGAGAAAACTGCCGATTCCATGTCCTCGTTGATAAGCCGTCCCGACGAAAACTCGTGGAATTCCTCCTCCCCGTCCGCTCTGTGATTCGAAATATTCGTAGTCCATGGCACAGAATTTATATTTTTTCTCGCACTTATATCGACGACACCACGTTATATTACTGGAAACGTCTAAAGTGCAATGTCGCCGTCAGCGTCCCGGATTCGAATGGTATATTTTTTCCGAGTTGATCTTTTATATCTATTTCAATCCTGCGGAAATTTGTTTGCCGTAATGCGATATAATGCAGCGGGGAGAAACGTTTCATCTGATTTGTACCGT
>JASTWQ010001205.1:0-22648 GCA_035220615.1 Leptothorax acervorum
ATAAGTACATACACTCATATTCCTCTCCTTCCTAATTCTCTGTTTTTCTTTTTCTTTTTTTTTCTGTCCTACTTTATACTTTATATTAAATAAAATTTAATTTTGAGTAACACATATGTATACATGCACGCATACACGAATGCACAGATTATAGGAAACATTATTTTATTTAATTGTAAAGCAAATATGTTTTTATGTATTATTTCTTGCATATTTCTCAAATTTCACTTAATTATATACATATCTAACGTGCACTTAACGTATTATATACGTATACCTAATATTGAAGAGAGCTGTTGGAAAGGGAGATTGTTTAAGTTATTTTAACGAATATATCTTTCGCAATAAATACCTATTTTCTATTATAATAAATATTTTATAAGATATGTTTTATTTCAAAGTGTTACAAAAGATTTTTTTTTTTTTTTCATGTTTTGTATAAACATTTATGTTCCCTCCAGAATGCTAAAATTCTTCTTTCAAATATCAGAAGTTCACGTGGTTGCAGGTTTTGAATTTTCAAAGAAATGATGCACTCTCTACAATCCACCAATTCAAATATTCAATATACCATAAATTATGTTCATGAATATACAGAAATAATTTGTAATACCAGATGCAATTTAAGTATATACATATAGCATACAGGATATTCGAAAAGTATGGGACCCCCTTATTATCTCAAAAGAACGCACTTTCACAGAAAATGACTCCAATAAAAGTTGTAGGGTTTGAAAAGATCTATTTACTGACTTCATCAGTTTGACCATGGGTGGCGTCTCCCAGGTCAGATGAAGATTAGGGGAGACCGGGGCGAGATCGACAGTTTTTTTTCGGTGCCGATTTTAACAACAAAATAAATAATTTTAGTTAAATGTTGTATACCGTTGTAAAAAGTGAACCTTTAGCTACAAAATTTATATAAAAAATTTTTGTTTACGTCGCTTTGTTTAACCGGTATAGAGCAAAACGACAACGGTGGAAAAAAAATTAAATCTCAAAAATGCCGGAGCAGAGTCGTCACTCCATAAATATATAATTCCGATTATAAAAACTGATAGGATACATTTTATTAATTATTTGTTAATAGAAAAATGTAAACATTTATTAATTAAAGTGTTTAAAATGTTTCATCATTTGTGTTTGTGTGTGTGTGTGTGTGTACGGATTCTAACTCAGAAACTATCCAACCAAATATTAAAGAAATATATATGAAATAAGGGTAGAAAAAGACTGAAAAATATAATAAATTAGAAAATTTTCCAATATTATAAAAGTCTACCCCGGGTGCTTACTGACGAATTAGCCCCAAACACAAGTTTCAGGTTTGATCGCCACGAAATGTTAGACATCAACGATAATGAAAAAACTACACTGGATTCGTGTTCAGCATGTATTACTCTTATAATCACGTACCTCGAAATTTGGAGAGCAAATATTATTGCAGATATTACAAAATTTCCACACGCAGAAAATTTCATTTTCACCTTCCGAAAACACGTTTGCCCTCGTAAAAATCATAACACGGCAGGTAACCTGCCGAAACTCCGTTGGTCACATAGATACCATAAGCAGCGTTTACAATGTTAATAGCGAGTTCGCACAATATACAGGTTCCGAGATATTTGATTTGACGATTTCACCCCGACGACGTTTTTTTCCCCGGTCTCCCCTACCTTAAATTTTTTAAATGAAACCCCTTATTTCTTATTGCCATATTTTATAGCCCTTGTCGAGACGTTTGCAAAACAATATAATAAAGCTCTCTTTTGTTAAGAATTTTCTGAGATATTTCAAATTTTGTCATTAAATTTTTAATATAAAATATGAAATATCTCGTAAAGTAGTATTTTTTCGATGACATTACCTTAATACTTTTATACGTAGAATAATAAAAGGAATCGAATGTTGTAAAGAAGAACATAAAAAATTATAGTTAAAAATTTGATTGCATTTCGTAGATGCATTTAATTTTACAAAATTGCAAATGTATAAATTAATATTATTATTCGATTTCTTTCAACATATGGTTGAGTGTAAATATTTATTAATACAAAATTAACAAAAACTATAAAAATTAATAGAAGCTGTAAAACTAAAGCTATTCAAATTATAACAAAAAATACAAAAATATTTGCAATAGTAGACACCAATTTGATATAATAGGCACGAGAAGAAACCCAGTTATAGTTAAGTAGTTGCAATGTTATAGAAGAAGAAACCACAAAATAAACAGCATTACATACAACTTATCAGTATAAAACAGAATCTTTTTATCACATCTCAAATAAGTAAGAGATTAATTGCAGTCATAACAAAATTCTTTCCCTAAATCACAAAATATATAAGTTTTAATAATTAATTAAAAGAATTATACTTGTGGTCATTGAAACACAATATATATAAATAAAATACCTGATGCTTTAACCGTGAGAAGAATGTTACAGTTAGCTTTTATTTTTAAAATTTAAAATAACACAATAATTGTCGAGCAAATAATTCAAGACACAAATAGAAATTTTCTTTGCCAGTGAATAAATAACGAGTGGTTTAGTTTCTTCGAAAATAACTGGCAAATAATTCGAGAATTATACTCTTTGTACGGTCAATCAATGCTAATTTATATAACTTGACCTCTCTGTAAAATTCAGACAAATCTGGCAACGGCTAGACCATGGCTCATGGTCCATGGTCATTACTGTTCAGTATGCACCAAGCAAAGTTTATGCATTGGATGAATTCTGTAACGTGGTGCAGAATTTTCCCCAGCGTGACATCCAGTTATTCATGTAATTCAATCTTCCCTATTTCTATCGCATAATTTTTGATGCATAATATTGTTACGTCCGGCGTTTTTATTCGGCGTAATCGCGCGAGTTATTGTGCGACGGACGTAATTTACGGATGGGTCTAGTGGTAAAACGGGAGTGATGGTGAAATTCGAGTGTAATCGCGAGTCATAGTGAATGTGTTTTCGAGGAGAGATATGATGAAAGGTCACGGGCCGAGCGGAAACACGTGACAGGTAAAGAAAATTTAACGATTATGTTATCTCTCTTAACATATCGTTTATTTTTTATAACTAACTTTATCTGCTTCTGCAGGGTGATATGCTCGGTGATGCGGGCTTTACGTATTCCCGGGTCCCGTTTGTTCCGGTCCCGGACGGACGAGGAGCCGAAGCCGCCGAGCCGGGTCGTTCGACGATGTCGCTAGGTCGCGGCTGAGGAGGCGGCGGGAAAAAGCGGTCGCGAAAAGATCGGGGGGTCAAAACTCCCCTCTCTCGTAATATAACTTTTCTTTAGCCTTTTGAGTTGTTTAACCCGACCGGATCGTCGTGATCTCCCCATTGGGTATGCTGTATATTTTTATTATTATTATTATCACGTGAACAAGTGGGCCACTATTACAAAATAGAATGAATGCAACGCAGGGACTGCAGGTAACGCGAGTACGCCCTTTACTTTTACGGGCGGTTAGTCTAGGAGAACGAGTGAGGACCTTGAGGACGGAAATTTCGCGGGGAGCCCTCTGAGGAACGCAACCCGAATGGTACACGCCACGGCGCGGGGTTCGGAGTTGAGAGGATGACCTGGAGAACGCCCCCTCGGAGGAGGCGCGCGGCGGTAAGGTGTTGGAAATTTTTCGGGAAGAAAGATTTGCGGGACACACACACAAATATGGTTATGGGGAACACTGATACACTTCACTGAGGGGGATTGTCGAACGGCGGGTAACGAGGTTGGAGCAATAAATCGCAGAACTCACCCAGATTTTTAGTCAGGTCGCAAAACAGTTTATTCTTTCACTAGCTAGGCGTCGGTTTACGCAGGTAGACATTAGTCGGTCTATCGCAGAGTTAGTCGACGTAGTCGAAGTTGTCAATGACAGTTCTAATAAATATTTTATAGATCGGTTAAATAAACGGAAATAGAAAAGAAACGAATAGAAAATAAAACATAGTCGAATAACGCAAAAAGAAAAGGTAATAAGAAAAAAAAATAAAGAAAGAAAAATAAAAGAAAAAAATGGAAGAAAAAAGGCGTGATACTCGAAGTGGGAAATCTCCCCACAATCAGCGCTCGCAATCGAACAACTTAATAAGAATGATTTATTTTCAGGTATATAAAAAAAGGAAAAGTAAACTGTTACGGTCAAGATTGGAAACTGGGTCAAGCGCGGCAACCGGGGACGGTCCGAAGCGCAGCCCCCTTTTTTAAGGCGCCCGACGTTCCGCCCAAGAATGCACGTAGACACCGGGTCACTGCGCGACACTGCACTGGCCGGCAACGGCTAAGTCCGAAACCGGATCGAATCACCAGCGGATAAGTTCAACACAGGATTTATTTCGCGAAGCTAATTTGAACATTCGATTTACTCGGATAAAGCACAAGCTGATAGTGGAGATTTCCGAATTCGAATACGACGCGGCCCTCACTGCGGGCCCTGTATATACCCTAAGCTCGATGGCCCCGAGCGGGAGGGGAAAAAACGATTATAAATCATCGAGCTGTCACTTAATTCACAAATTAATAAAGTTACGTATTTAAAACTAAATCGCTGGCTGAAATTATTGATTTACGTTCACATTTTGTAATTAACAATTTGTTATAACCTTTCCTTCTATTAGAATTATTATATGAGTTTATATGACCGCGAATTCGCGCTGTATGGCGATCGCGTTCCTCTCTCGTTGTTGATCACATTCCATATAATTATCGATCGCATTCCATAGCGCGCAAATATCACGTTTGTCGAAAATTAAATTGATACAGAATTATCATTAAGTTTAGTTGGTAGATTATATAAGGTAAGTTCTTAACTTATAGTTTTAACATGGTTCATCATTTTAGCGATGCGTTTGACAAGAGTAGATTGCGCGGGTTAGCGGGCGTCGAGTTCGCCATCGCGCAGTTTTTCGGCGTTTCCGAAAGCTACGACGAGCGATCGCGAGCTTGTCGCGAAATTGATTTAGGATACTTATTATTTAATTTAATTATAAACAATTTTAAACTATAGATTACATTCGCAAATATTTCAGGGGTGCGTATTACTTATTCGATTTTGCGCCTTAGAAATTGGAGTAAGCAATTACGCTGCTTTACGTACGCCGGTTTAACAGTACGCGTAGTTAAGTAGCATTGGCGCGAATATTTATCTCAACAATTACGCGTTTATTATTTAAGGAGGGAATCAGTCGACAACATGATTTAGGCATTGAGCACGTTTGGTCAAGAGAATACACGGTTATTAAGACGTCGATAATCGATAAGTGAAAGTTCGACGCGCGAATTTCCAGGAATTGCGCGCGCCAGATTCCAGGCGCGCCGCGCTCGTCTCAACGTGCAGGCCGGTGCGAAATCGCGCCGGTCGTAACAATATGTACTGTAACATATTTTATACATACATATATACAGAATGTCTGATAATAATTAAGTGTATATGTCATGGTCAAAGCCCGAAACGCGGGCATTCCTATAGGATTGACTAGGTCAATTCTGCGAAACAACCAAGCGTCTTGGTCATAGCTCGAAATAAGTTTTGCGTTTCGGCTTTTGACTGGTATGTTTGTAGTCAATCCTAGAAATGACGTGTTAAAAACGAATCCGCAAGAAAAAAATCCGCTCTCAATTAGGAAAAAAGTTATAAAGTGTTACAAATGACAGTTTTTGGGTTAAGAAATCTGTCAGACCTCGACCAACGGGAAATCTGTAGACGGGAACGCTGAGATAGAGTAGATCACGTGATAGCTGTATTTTTTGACAACAAAATAGAAATTATTTGTTTGGAAAATGTATTTTATTATTACTTATCATATTATTTTTTATTAGATAATTTATTTATTATTCTCTATCATGAGTTATTTATTGCATTTTCAACAGTTGAAGGTAATAGTTAAAGCAGACAACAGTTTCTGCTTTTGGTTAAAGCAAAGATACTCTGTATTTTTACTATTCTCACAGATTATTCTCTGCTTTAACCAAAAGTACGAACTGCTTTAACTATTACCTTAAACTGTTGAAATGCAATAAATACCTCATAATGGAGAATATAAATAAATTATTTAATAAAAAATAATACATGATATAATAAGCAGTAATAAAATACATTTTCCAAAATGCAACAATAAAATAAAATTAAACAAAAATAATTTCTTATTCCGTTGTCGAAAAACGAAAAGTATACAAACACCCAAGCTGGCATTTTGACGTCCGCCCGACGTTAAGATAAACACACTTAACATTGGTATCCAACGTCTTCGCTACGTCGTTTGAACCCTCTTTTGCACTAATTTGGGGAATCAAATTTAGGTTGTACCAACGTTGGGATCTGACTTACGAGTATATAAGTTAAATTAAGGTTACATTTTTTCCACCAGTTTTAACGTTGGTGTAAGTAATTTTTGTAAACTTTGATTTGTACACTCTGCTAGACCTGAGGTTATTTTTTCACAACGTAATATTTTAGGTGTAGTTTTCGTGCTTCCATTCAAACCATATGACGGCATTGGTGTAATAAATGTATCATAATACGTACTTATCAATTTGGCACAAATAAAATAGCTTTAGAGGAAAAATATGGTTTACGCAGTCTTTGATACTATTGTAATTTTGCTATAGATACACGAACCCAGCACTGAAAATTTATAACGAAACCCACTTTATTGATAAATGTGGAAATGATAGGTTGAAATTAGACAAATCCCTTCTAAAATATTCCAATTTACTAAATATTCTATTAAATAACTAAAATTTTCAAAATGTAGATTTTTATTTTTTTAAATCAAAATTACTTTTAAAATAAACATGTCAAAACTTTCACAACAGATATTATTTAAATGCTTTAAATTGTTAATAAAATGCGTTAAAAAATATAAATCTAAATATACTGGAAAATGGCGGATTATTTGCCTTCCTCTTAAAGGAATGAAAATGGCGAAGTCAGCGTTCCACACTATATCAAACTTTACGTAGCAAAAGATGCAATAAATTCTACTAAGATTTGTCTTCTCGTATAAAATAATGAACTTTTTCAGACTTTTGCAAACTAAGTAGTATACCACTGTAGGCAAAATTGTACCTATATTGACTAAAAGTCTTAACAAGGTCGCCAAACTGACTTAACATGTCGATAAAGTATCAATTAGTTAAAAATTCTATACTAGATTTGCGAATGCGTCGTATATCTTAACCAAATCCGACCTATGCAATACCATCTATGGTGATCTAGGTTATGGTTATTGTATCGTTATCACTAGTTATAAGTTTTAAGATTTGTTTTTTCGCTCTTGATGCGTTTTGTAAACCCGGCTTGATGCGTTCTGTAAACCCGGCTCGGCTGCGCTCTAATTCACCCACGCCACCACGAAAGCGCTCTCCGTTCGCAACACCGCGCGCGCGGCTTCAACGCGCGAGATCGTTCTTAACAATTGTTTGTAACGGTGCCGCAACCGCGAGATCGCGGGATCACGTTTCAATAAAGGCAGCAAATTAAATTAATACAAGTGAAGGTTTATTTCATCACCTGAGTGCACCATCGGAAATAAGCAGGTGCTGTAGCATACTCAGTACCTCTGAATCGAGCTACGAAAATAACGAGAGCTCGATATAACAGTTATGGTATAGCGTTAAGCGTAAGTCGGATTGACATTCTAACCCTTTTTTCTCGCGGTAAAAAGTTTTTACCACAAAACTTCAGCAACAGATTATTTTGAAGTAGTGTACATAAAAGAATCACAAGAAATTGAGCCCGTGCCACATCAGTGGGAAACCAACGGTATTTTATATTGGCCACCAACCAAAAGTGAAACAAGGAAGAAACAATCTGATTTAAAATCAGGACCGATTCCTGATAAATGGACTAAATATAATTGTATTCTTAAGGCCCAAGGCATAGCTCTGTTTGTACATGCTTCTGCTACTGCAGATAAGTTGTGTCAAGAAACATCAACGGATGATGCCGATGATCAAAGAAGAAGTTGATCTAGTCGTAGAGTGTCTGAATTTGTTGATGTTCCAGACCTTGAAGCTTGGATGGGGGTCTCAAGATTTACATCTTGATCTACATCTATACCTTTGATAGTTCTGATGTTATTTTTTTGTCTCTTAAAATCTCTATGCTCTAGATCCTTTTTAAATTGTTCACAAAGTTTTAGCTTTTTTCTATAAAAGGTGGAAGAATGTTTAAACTTTCTTTTCAGTTTTTCCATATTTCACAAATATTTAACCTCTGCAAACAAGTCAAACGTCACATCAAACCGAATGTTCTATTTACACTCATATCTCTACTCCCTTTTAGACAGAATTTGTTACCATTTCTCGCGATTTCTTAACGTCAGTCAGAATTAATGACCACAGGCGACGTTTCACAACGTTAGCGTTTTACAACGTTTGATAACAAAACGTTGGTTTACGTTGGGAATTACGTATTGAAGTCGCTCGAAAAGTGTAGTGCAGAGTATAACGTCAGGCAAACGTCAAACACCTTAACGTCGGGTAATAGGACTTAAACCGTTTTAAATTTGACGTTGAAAAAGTGATAAAAAAAAGCACGTCGTAATTTTAACGTTAAGACAACGTCCAAAAAACGTTAGTATTATCTTTTAATTATAAGTTACATTTTATAACTTTCTTGGACCGCTTACAACGTTGTGATTAGTAGAAAAGTAGTCCTTAGTCGGAAAGTTAACCGAAAAATGCTGCTTGGGCAGCTATCACGTAACCTACTCTATCCCAGCGTTCCCGTCTAGCATCGTCGGTCTAACAGATTTCCTAACCCGAAAACTGTCATTTTTAACACTTTATAACTTTTTTCCTAATTCAGAGCGACAATATTTTCCTTGCGGATTTGTTTTTAACACGTCAAAGTACACAATAGTAGTAAGTTTCAGCCAAATCGGTGAGTCGAGGCCACTATATTCTGCACATTTACCAAACAGTCTAAGTCCGAATTAAGCCATACCTACCTAGGATTGACTAGTGTCCCTAAAATAGAGAGTCTGGCGAACAGTAGACCTATTTTTATTGGTCAAGATCGAGGTCCCTCAAAATGGCGTAACCAATCACAGTGTACATAGACACATCACTACTGTACATAGACACACCACTATATTGCTGGACACTAACACAGTAAACATACATACACTTATGCACTAATCCCTCGTATACAGGCATGAGAGACACGCCATTTTGAGAATCGGTTTGCCAGACTCTGTATTCCAGGGACACTAGGATTGACTAGTCAAAATCCGAAATAATTTTCTGATTTTTCTTAGATTCTAACTTTGACCAGCCATGTTAGTTATTCCTAGGATTGACTACAAACATACCAGGCAAAAGCCAAAACGCAAAACTTATGTCGGGTTTTGACCAAGACGCTTGGTCGTTCCGTAGAATTGACTAGTCAATCCTAGGAATGCCCGCGTTTCGGGATTTGACCATAACATATACATATATCCGACTTGGCAACTTCTACTTGGTACACCTTGAGTAATGCTATAATGCCGGTGGTACTCAAACTTTGAAGATTAATAACTTGAGTAGTTCTCACCGAAAAAGAGGTTTATTATATAAGTGTTCTGAAAACGTCTTGACTTCAGCTACACAAATATGCGATAAGAAAGATTTCAATTTAAAATTTTTATGTTAACCTTGATGAGGCTTTTCAAGGTGATCAAAAGCTCAAATAATATCACCGGCTAATAGATTTCTTAAAACCTTACCATTTCTGTTTGAAACATTTTTCCAATATACCAATACTTTCTGAGATAAAATTGACCATGGTAATTATGCATTATAAGGGACCCACCTTTGACGACCTTGTCCTTGACATATGTTGTCAAGGATATCACCCTGAATAACGTACAAAAGGTTTTAGCCGCCGCTCGTTGTTTATTGAAAAGACATTAACAAAAAAATTTCAAGAATAAAATGTAATTTTTACATGGGTTTAGGACCTATCATTTCCACGCAAAAAGCGAGGTCTACCCGAATCAGGATATTGGTTAGAATGTGAAACAAGGTCGTTAGAAAAAGTCAATAGACGTGCAAAACAAAAATTTTATTTAACGCAACACTTTTATTTTTTAGTTGTAGACGTATTGTTTTCATTAAGGATATAATGTTGCCATTATTTCAACAAATTTACATATACGTTTTGCAATACTTATTTACGTTTAAATATAAATTCGGTCAAATAATATATGTAATGATTAATTATTTCAAGTTCCACATCATGGTATCTCACATCGCATATCACGCCATAATCGTTCTATATTTTGTGTGTAAACTCCTGTATGAGGATCTACCAAGTGTTCACTGTGGTTTACAACTTGATGCGTGTAGTTTTTATTTTTCAATTCGTTATATGGTCTCCACTACTCTCCAGCAGTTGCTATATAGATAATAGAGGAGACTGGGGCTAACTCGACATCGGGGAAAACTTGACACTAGGCTTTCGGCCAATTTAAATCTATCGTAGAAACTTGCCTTTCCTATGGTAAATGCGTCTTTATGTGCCAGCGTTGTCAACAAAATTTGGTGACATTCTGAGTTATGATATATAACTTCTAGTGCGACATAAGCGTTTTCGATGGTGAAAAATAATTTTTCTGATCTCTCGAAAATTTCTACTCTTTCATCGAGCTTTACTCTTACGATCTACAAGTAAGTGATTTTGATGGGAAATTTACTATGTGAATCTGATAATTGTCTTTGCATATTTTCAAAATTTTTATGTTTTTGAAGTAACAAAAGTAAAAAACGACTTTTGGGGCAAAGTCGACACCACGCCACCGGGGCAAAGTCAACACTAATCTATTTTGTTAAAGCATTGTAAATAATAAGTCATTTACTTTTGGCTTGCAGCAAAATGGTTCGTACATACAATAGAAAAGACCAACGATAGATAAGGAAATGATGAAAAAGTTGTACTTGCAATAAAAAGGGAAAAGTAAAGATCAAACATGCTGCAGAAATATTCGGGATGTCAAGACAAATTGTCGTTTATTATGACATTTATGACTTATGACAAATTTGCGCACACGGCCGATCGCGAGTTTACCTGCATTGTTTTTTAGACGAGTTCAGAAGAAGAAAATTGAAAGTTCAACAATTTGTTTCTCATTATTTCCAATCATTGTTTTACTTTATTCCAAATATTTGTACTTTCTAAATACACGATAAATAACATATTTTTATTTTCAGACAATAAAAAACTAAGTTTCAGATCAAATTGTATCGATCAGACAAAGTGTCCAGTTTGCCTCGGCATTTTTCAATTTAAAAATTTGTCTTTGCGTCACTTTTCCTCTCTTGGGGGCAAAACAAAGCGACGTACGGCAAAACTTCTTTAAACAATTTTGTACGTAAAGGAACAATCTTTAATTGGGTACCATTGAATTCGCTTGAAAATTTTAATTAGATGTTGAAAATTGCCTTTGAAAAAATAGTGTCGAGTTAGTCCCGTCTCCCCTACTACTCGATGCAATATGATGAAGTATAATTGGAATCAGAATCTCAAATAAACGTTGTTCAACGGGAACGACAAATAATTTGCCAGTATGTCGTTCAGTACCTCCAAATAACCACTAGCCAGTAGTAAGACGTCCACGATGATACTTGCGTCTTCCAAATCTAGCTTTGCCAAGTTCTACAATGATGTTTAAAACTCCAATTTGCTCTTTATTATATCACAGCTTTTGCGCCAGAAGTTATATATATTAATGTTACTATCAGAACCCGAATCCGTCAATACCCGATTTAACTAATATTATATTTAATTATTTCTAGAATTAACTATAGTTAATACTAGAGTATTGACTAGTAATTAAAACTAGTTTTGACTAGTTAAATCGGGTACCTATTGACCAAATTCGGGTTTTGATGGTAATTAAATATATAAATACATAAAAAAAAGAAAATATAGAAATAATATAAACGGCTGTATGAGAAATGCCACTTACTATTTCAAAGATTAATATGTATAATAGCAATTCAGAAATTAAAAAACATACTTCTCGACAAAAGTTTATCCAATCGACTGCCATGTGAGATGTAATAAATAGTTCTGCTTATAAAAATAACTATCCTGAAGAATATTATAATAGAAAATAACAAATTAAACAACAATTTTTTGGCAAATCCAGTGTAGCCTATAAAAACCATGTATCAGTTAAAGCATTAATCTTAAAACTGCACGTTTTTCTAATTCGTTTTTTACCATGGATTTGTTTGTAGTATTTATCAGTGCAATGGATGATAAACAATTTCCGCTTTACATTTAAGTGCACAATATTATTACACTGAGGATACTTTATTCGATCACGATATAATAATTAACTTATACATGTAACTCTCTCCTGTACCACAAATTTAATTAACTCTTCATAATTATGCGTTAAGTGAAGAAACTCGTAAAATAACATAGTGAATAAAAGTTAAAATCACTGTATGGTTTTAGTGGTCACAGTCTAGACAGCACGCGTGTATAAAAGACATCGTAAATACTTCTTTAAGATATCTTTTAGACACGTATGTCTTAAATATATCTTTACTTAACTTTATTAAAGATATCTTAAAAATGTCGTTTAGACATGCGTGCTGTCTGAGAGAGAACTACAAAGTACGTGAAACAATATAAACACGAAAAGTCTCTTAAGGGGTTAGGCCACTGTAGCGCGCATAAAATTACGTGCATTTTTTTTGTAGGAAAAAATAATTTATTAATAAAAACAATTACAGTGCTGTTAAATGTCATTAAAAAAGTATCTAAAAAAATTTTTTTCGAATTTTTTTGGTCATATAATGGTTGACTACAGGCAATTGATCGCTTGGCGTCTTTCAAATTGGCGTGACAAATAACTTCGACAATTTTCATCCGATTGACTTCAAATTTTGATATGATTTTTCTAATTACATTTCGCAGAGAAATACGTAGGGATTTTCCAAAATATTGATTTTTTTGAAAATGGTAGACATTTGAAGTAAAACGTAAAATTTGTAGTAAAAAATTTTGTATAAAACTGCTCATAAAATTAAAAGTTTTTAATTAATCGAAAATCCCCTACGTACTTCTCTGCGAAATGTAATTAGAAAAATCATATCAAAATTTGAAGTCAATCGGATGAAAATTGTCGAAGTTATTTGTCACGCCAATTTGAAAGACGCCAAGCGATCAATTGCCTGTAGTCGACCATTATATGACCAAAAAAATTCGAAAAAAATTTTTTTAGATACTTTTTTAATGACGTTTAACAGTACTGTAATTGCGTTTATTAATAAATTATTTTATCCTACAAAAAAAATGCACCTGATTTTATGCGCGCTACAGTGGCCTAACCCCTTAAGCAGCGATATTACTTATATATTTATGTTTATATTTCTATTATATTCACGCGAAGCAAGGTCAACCTCATCCCACCCCTGCTTATAGGGCGAAACGAGATCTATCATTATGGCTGTGTTCCGATATTTACTACTAGCACTGAAAATCTACATATAGTGTACATACATATAACGTATAAACTATAGATTTTCAGTACTGGCAGTAAATATCGGAACGCAGTCATTGAACGCGTTCGGGTTTTCAACTTTCCACGCGAAGCGAGGTCCATGCCACAATTGTTGTGTGGGTGGGAAAGTGTATGCGTGGGTAAACGCAGTGATTTTCGCCCTCCCCCTCCCTCCTATACTCTCCTACAGGAGGGTTACACTTCCGAATGACATAACCTAACCCAAACCAATTGTTGTATGGCCCACCTACGGACATCCGTAGGCCCACCTACACAACAATTGGTTCGGGTTAGGCTTGGTTTTGGTTATGTCTTTCGGAAGTGGAGCCCGCCCATAGGGAAGGGGCGGAAACCTCTGCGTCCATGCACGCATACACTTTATAACGCAAAGCGAGGTCCACCCCACACTGCCTCTTGCTTTCATTGCGAAGCAGGGTTTATTATTGTACGATTTTCAACTTTCCATGCGAAGAGAGGTCAATTTTGCGCATATGCAGTAAAAAATTCCGAAATTGTAGCAAAATAATAAAAATTTGCTGAACTAGCCGTTTTCGCAAGTTGTCACTGGTGCATTAGACTTCTTTTAGTACGTACTAAGTGTCTGCAAAAGTAGATTAAAATCGGAGGGGGGTCGCATACGGAAGTCTCACCCATTTGTTAATAACTTTTTAATAAACAACGAGCGACGGTTAAAACCTTTTGATATGTAGTTACTCAGGGTGATACCCTCGACAACATAGCTTAAAGACAAGGTTATTGGAGGTGGGTCCCCTATAATAAAATTGCATAATAATTACCCACAATGCATTCTGGAAAATATTATTTCATAATTTCTTAAAAACTTCTAAGCAAGTAATTGGTAATTATATATATAGGAGCAACCTCCTACTACCTCGACATATATTATAGAGTGCACTCTCCTGAGTAACTTTCCAAAGATTTTAGCCGTCACTCGTTACTTATTAAAAAGTTATTAACAAAAAAGTTGGAGAACAGTGAGTCAGTGCTAAGTGAAGTAATTTGCTTTGCTAATATGTGTGTATAGACAGTACACGTGTGGGCGGAGGAGGACTGCACCTCCCCCCCCCCCCCCTTCAAAAAAATCCAATCTAATCCCAAACCAAATTTCAATTTTAAATCAAAAATAATTTTTTTTAGGCTAAAATTTGGGAACGAATTCGAAAGTTGGAAACCCATGTGGAACCTACACGATGTCAAAGAAATCTATATTCTATTTATGACATCTTATGTTAATAACTTTCTAATAAATAACGAGCAACGCGACGGCTTAAATCTTTTGAAGTTTACTCAGGAGAGTGAGCTCTATAATGTTATATATGTCAAAGTCAAGGTCGTAGGAGATTACTCCCCTAAACTGTATAATTACCAAATAATTTAATAAATATTACTTCACACACTAGCGCTATAATGGTAGAAAACATAATAAATATTCATTTTGTATCAAGTATGTAATTCGCTTTTCCTATAATCAATTATGCTTTAGCGAGATACAGAAGCTTTTCAAAATTCAGTTTACATTGGAAATTAGAATTCGAAGATTTGGTAATATCTTTTTATTTCAATAAAATAATTTCTAAATATACAGGGCGCGGAAAAACTAAAGGCACAAACTTACAGGAATGATAGATGGGGCTGGGACAAACGTTTTTTGCTCATAATGTTGTAGTCGGAAATGCTTTCTTTTTTCTTAAACACTACTGGGAAAAGGGTGATGAATGAAACACAGAACGGCTACGCCAGAACATACATTTGACTCGAACGCTGTTATCTTCTGGTAGGTATTTATGACGCTGTGATCAAGTAAAAGGGAAGCATTTCCGACTACTACCTACTGTATAAGTAAAAAACGTTTATTCCAGTCCCCTCTGTCATCCCTAGAAGTTTGTACCTTTAGTTTCCCCGCACCCTGTACCCTGTATAATATATAGTAATTTATAATTCCTAACATTGCATAAGCGATTAAACAGCGATTTTTCATGTTTAATTTAGTTAAGATCACGATTCATAACGTAATATGTTTATGCGTTACGCTTAAAGTAGTGATTGAAGAAAGTTCAGAAAGCCATACGCGATGATGCGCACTGGTTTATAGTATATTGTGTGCCTTTTACAGACTTAGGAAGAGTTGTCTTAAAGTTAACATGTCTGTAATATCACTTTGACGCTTTAGGGGTGCGGGGTGCGTTTTCCAGAAAAATAAATTTTGTCTAACAATAAGACAACGATAATAATGATGACATTTCTCAAAAAGAAATGTCATTTCCGTGTACCGTATAGACCTACATACAATAAAAATAAAGTTAGTTTTTAACAAAGTACATTAACACGTCATTTACATATGAATAACGCTTCACTATATAAAAATATTCTATAGGATATTAAACACGTTATTTTTGTTCATAATTTACTATTTTGTTATAAAATATCAATTTATTCTTGACTTTAACAGATTCTTTAATATTATATTATAGCAGAAAATGTAAGTTATAAAAGAAAACGTGTTTGGTTTCCTTTGGTTAAGTTTTTTGTAAAATTAAATGTTATACATAAATAATAATGCGTTAATATTATAGAACTCCAATTTTTAATTAAGATTATTTGATATCGCAATCAATCGAGATGATTACAGAAGTATAATAGTTTAAGATATTTTCAAGTAGATGGGCCACGTATAATATAAATATACAGCGGTCTGCTCTGCTGCTTGCTGCGTTTGACACTTGGAGCGAGTATGGGTACAATATCTATCTCTTGGTAACGGCCAGAAGACATCCGACAGCTAGGTATTGGTCGGAATAGACATTCTATTTGCTCTTGAAGTGCCAGAAACTTTTTGATCATATCGAATATTACTCAAATGTCCATAGTAACATAACTAACAAAGAACGAAATTATTATTTTAATTACAAATATTGTTAAATTGAAAAATTTAAATTACTTATGTATGTATTCATTTTTTGACTTCACATTTTTTACTTATGTAAGAGACGGGAAAAATTAACGGAGCCGACTGGTCTTGAACTCATTACCTTCGTTCACACGCCTATAACACTCAGCGTGCGACGCCACGACTGCTCCACTACTACGTTAACTTCCCCTCTCTCCTATCAATACCTAACTGGCTTTACGGCCCATAACATAAATGCCTACACTTATTAATGTCATACATTATACAATGTGGATTTGCATTTTAAGAATTTGACATCGCTTTTAATTATTATTATAATTATATGTATATGTCATACATTAAAAAAAAATGTTAGTGTTTTAAAATTATAGAATCAGAAAAACAACACAATTTTTACTAATTGTTAAGGTAAAAATGGAGATAAGGAGAAATAACTTTCCTCTTCGTTCATACATGTACTATTTCCACACATATATTAGTCGTTTGTGCCTTTTAATACTAAAAATAACTGCTATATTTTTTAAACTTTTTTTGTTTATAACTTTTTAATAAACAATGACCGCCGACTAAAACCTTCTGAAGGTCACTCAGGAGGGTGACCTTGACAACATATGTCAAGGTCAAGGTTATTGGTGGAGGGCCCCTCACCTTTATTTTTACCGCCACACCTTAAAAAATTAAAGATTATAAAGAAATACTATTAAAATGTTTTTAATTATTATACAGAAATGCGTATTAAATATTTGTGTATTGATAATTAAAAACATTTTAATAGTATTTCTTTATAATCTTTAATTTTTTAAGATGTGGCCAATCATTGTAGAGTGATCAACAACTGTACTGTTTACCCCTAGCATTAAAATTTTAAATAGAAAATTGTTTAAAGGCGTAATATCACACTATCATGTTGTAGGTAATTGGCGTATTCGACCAACGATTATTTTAGAACTGTGCAATAATCCGCAACAATTAGCTTCAAGACTGTCAATATAAAAGTCTTAACTTATTAATTCAAACTGAACAAACAATAAATTCAACTAATGAGCTGTCGAAATGCCGTTGGAAATACGGCAAAAAATAATGACAACACGCTTCTTATAAAGTCAAACAAATTCAAATATAAGTAATTGAAAAAAATGTCGATTTTCATATAACATTATTTTCAAATTAATACGTGACAAAAAATGTAATAAATTTAAAGATAGGAAGCGAAAGAGATTGCCTCCTGCAAATTATTTATTTAATAAATATCGCACCCCGAGAAGAATGTCACAACTAAAAAATGTACAGTTTTCAGGAGAGAAAAAAATTAAATTTTTTAAGATAACTAATGCAATATTACAATTATAATATTTGTTACAATAAAACTTATAAAATATTTCTTAAAGAGGTTTACTGTGATTCACTTTTATCATTGCAATTCACTTATGACACTATAATTCATCCAGGAAACCCAACATAACCGGTTTAAAAGAATAACGACACTTCTGCCCCATGCGTCGCATATAACTTTTTGTGACACTATTATAGCACGTAACATTTTAGGCATATTTTTTATGGCTTAACTCAAAATAAAAATTTTTTTAGTTGTGACAGTATTCTTTTCGGGGTGCGATATGAGCATGATTACGTTGTAGATAAGCCAGAATTGAATTGACAGAGACTGTTATGTTTGCAGAGGCTTGTTATACGGCTATGGGATAGATGATTTCGTATAAGTTAAAAAAAATCATTTATGTATTGCTTAACCCTAGAACGGTACACTTCGAAATCCGATCACTAATGGTACACTGGGTGTATGCCACCCTGTGCGACTTTAAGACGGCGCCATTTTGGCTGTAATTAAAATTTTTGAATTGTTCAAAAAAATAAATTTTTGTTGGACATTTAAGAATACGTTTGTGATATAAAAAATTGATTTTTGCAATTTTTTGTTATAAATAAATCGCGTTGTAAATAAATCGAAAACACTTTTCAAAAATGCATGCTTTTTATTAAAAAATCGTATTTTCCGTAATTTTTAATATTTTTTAATGGTCCTTGCGGCATTTTAAAGAGAAAGAATGATACTATATGAAAAAAATATGCCGCTATTGTTCGCTCCAAAAAGTTGAATTATTTGAAAAGATGAAAGTATAGAATTTTAATGTTAATAAAATGAAAATCTTTTATTGAAAAATTCTTAGCTTAGTAAATTATTGTTTTTTTTTGTTTGTTTTGGCGTTATTTTAAACAGTATTCATTGCAGTTTAAAAGAAATGCATTTTATTTTATAATGTATTTAAGTTTTATACCACATTTGAATGTAGTTTTGAGTATTTTATTACTGTAACTTATTATTAACGAGTTATAGTACTTACATAAATACATATTACTTACATAAATGCACACGTTAAGTTCAACACTTAAAAAAATTTGAGGACATGAAAAAATTACGTTGACAGCATATATGGGTGTACGACACCCTGAACAGATTTTAACGCTTCACTGTAAAGTTGTAAAAATGAACTGAGGTCCGAAATCAATTGTATGCTAGAGGGGAGATCCGAAATCGAATTTACGTAGAAAAGAGAAACCGTCAGGCCCTACCTGCTTAAAGTACCAACCGGGGGAAAAAAAAGTATATGTGTCACACACCTAGTGTACCGTTCTATAGGGTTAAAAGTTAAATACTTAAGACTTTAAGTGCGTTTTTCTCGAAACCGGGTTTTCAAAATGCTGTTACATAACTCGGTAATCTAAAATATCTTGAAAATGACTGGATGGATTCATTTTTTCTATTTATTCAATTTTTTTTATTCAATTTTTTATAGCCAAAAACGGTCGATTTTTTATAAACGAATATTTGCACTCTTAAATTTAGATAAGCGCCATTTTAAAAAATTGCGAATTTTAAAAATCGCGGCTACAATAAAAACTAAATTTATTTGTAATCTATGTTGTTTATTTTAAAAATCAATTGAGTTTTTTGTTTTATATAGATGAACCATATAGGTCATACATTGGGTACGGGAAAGTGGGGCACGTTGAGACACGTAAATTCAACTCCTGTATTTTTGTAAATATTTATGCTAAAATTCTTTTCAAAGTGACTTCCAGCACAGATTTACTTAAATTTTAAAATTGTAATAAGTTTATTGGTTTAGCGTGCTTTACTTCATAAATAAATAAAAAAAATTGATTTTTGAAAAATATCTCAACCTGCCCCACTAGTGGGGCAGTTTAATTGAGACACCCAGTGAGGAAGGTTGAAACAGTGTGCGGCACAATAAAGTACATCAATTATTTGTGTTATGATTTATTTGTGAATATATAGGTATTAGAACAATATTAGAACGTAAAAAAAATTAAAACAAAAAATTTTAAAGAACAAAGAAAAACCTTTACCTTGAGGTTTTTTCCGTTGTCCGACCATCTTTAATAAGCAACAAATCTAAAACAAGAAACAACCTTTTAAAATACAGTCATTTTTAAAGATGGCTCATCTTTCTCCAAAAAGTTTTGTGTCTCAACCTGCTTTATAATTATTTGTCTCAAGGTGCCCCAACAGCAGTTTTTAAAGCTAACAAAGCTAACCCGAACTAAATTGATTACTGTGCAAAAACACAAACTGTAGAAATTAAACACAACTATATAGGCTATCATTCAGTAATAAATCTAAAGTTTCTACAATCATAATAAATTAATTCAGTTTATCTCAACAAACTAAAATTTACTTTTAATACTCAAGAACACTTATCTTTCACAACAAAACAATGCAATCTGACTGCAAAAGCTAAAGTTATGTTACCTCCTAGATAAACAAGGCATGCAGTGATGATAGTGCAACCCACCTAAAAAAACTCCCTTTCTTTCCAAACAGCAATGTCTCAACATGCCCCGTGTCTCAACCTGCCCCACTTTCCCCTACCGCAAAGCATGACAGCAGTGGACATATGTGACGTCAATGGCCATATCTGCCGTATTTTTAATTATTTTTAAATAAAAATTCAACGCCATATCAATAAATATATTATAATAAATATAACATATTGGTAAAACCCCGCTTCAATTATCCTAATACATTTATGAAAAAATTCATAAATATAAGGCAATTTTTGGTGTCTCTGGGTGCATGTCTATCCTTAAAATAAAAAAAAAACATTAGTAATTTTATTATAGTAATATATTTGTTATTGTAGTCGACCTAACTGACACCAAAATAAAAATAAATTTACAACGTTTCGACCGTAATTTTTTCGATCCTCTTCAGGTAAACATCTATAAAGAACGAACGAACAATAACTGAGAATAATGTTATAAGTCAAACCAAAAGATTAAATAATATAATAAAATGAATAGAGAGCAATACCTAACTCTTCTAAAACAAATCGTCATTGAAAATTATACAACGACATTCGCAGAAATAAAATTGTTTCAGTAAGATTATAAACTGAAACTATAACTTAATATTAATAGACGAGAAAAACAATAATCAATCAATCAATATATTTATTTGTGTCAGGATTAATTTCCCATTACAAAGGGGTTAGGCACAGCCATAATTACAATATAACAAAAATAATAATTTTACCTAATTGCCATACAATTACAATGCGATATAAGTAGTAAAAAGAAACAAAAAGGATATCACGCAGTCGACAAGTGTATAGACCAAAGTATACAAATCAAAAGTAAAGTGCCACGAATAACCAACGCAACAGACCTAAACTGCAGTGCATAAAATAAGAAATTATACAAATTTTTTGTCGCCGCAATCGTTGTGTCCATAACTATTACACTATATATAGCGTCTTGAACCTCACAGTCGATATGAAAAAAACAAAAAAATAATTGCCGAGAAAAACAATAATAAAATAAAAGAAATTAAATAATTAAAATTACATGTCTTGTGTGTCAAAATTAAAGATGTAAAATATAACGAGTAAATGCCACATGGTTGTTAAGAAATCAAAAATCCACTTCCAAGGCTGTCGAGTAATGAGCGCGACATGTTCACAGTTAAACAGTGGCAGATAGGTGATAGCTGTTAAATACATCGAGAATTACATCTAACTTCGACTTGGGTATTTTAGCGAAAATGTCGTCAACGTATCTACGGAAGACAGGGACGGCAAAACCTAGTAGTCTGAGACAATACGTCTCCAGATCATCCATGACTATATTGGCCAAATCCGGAGAAAGTGGAGATCCCATCGGGCTACCAAAGATCTGTTCGTATATCGGTCCATTAAAACTAAAACTGGTCGATCCTAAAATGAGTTCTATCGCATGTGAAAATTGTGTTAAATTCAACTTATTGTTAGTGTGCTTGGATATGTCATTCCATCGATTTATGATTTAATTACTTTAATTACTATAGCTCTTTGGGAATATTCGTAAAAAGAGCTGTGACATCTAATGATATGAGAGTCTCATTGGAACTAATTTCAGTGTTATTAATTTCTTTAGCGAACAACCAGCTGTCTTTAACATGTGATTTAGGTTTCGGGACAAATTTATGTAAGATTTCTTGTAAAAAACTAGCAATATTATATAGAGGACTCTCCAATGACGAGACAATGATACGTAATGGAAATCCATCTTTGTGGACCTTTCGTAGCCCGTAACATCTTGGGAGATTACCATTTGTGCAATTCAATCGTCTGTAAGTGTTTAAATCAATGATGTCATTGTCATGCCAAGATTTAATTAACTGGTTTAAGTATAATTCCATTAAGAATTTAATAATTCTCTATCTACGTAGCTTTTATAAAATAAATATTTATATCTCCGCAACCTTCTCATCGCGTGTCCCTTGGTTCTTTTGTCAGTTGTCTTTTAGTTTCTCTGCCACTGTTTAAGGGGATCCTATACCCGTGTGTATTACCGACGGAAATGTGATTTTCGCACAGCTGCCATTTTTTATTGGATTTATAGAATTAAAAATCCCTTTCCAGAATTAAAGTATACACGCAAATGAACACGGGACTTGTCAACTTTACGTTGAAAAAGTAAAAAAAAAATTTTATTACAAAATTTTTTTACTTTCTCAACGTAAAGTTGACAAGTCCCGTGTCCATTTGCGTGTATGCTTTAATCCTGGAAATGGTTTTTTAAATCTATAAATCCAATAAGAAATGGCAGCTGTGCGAAAATCACATTTCCGTCGGTAATACACACGGTTATAGGATCCCTTTAACTGTGAACATGTCGCGCTCATTACTCGG
>JASTWQ010001206.1:0-21934 GCA_035220615.1 Leptothorax acervorum
AAAATCTACAAAATGAGCTTGAAAAGATTGGATTTTGTTGCATCGCGAAATATTGCAAAACATATTAACCTTCTGATAAACTTAAAATAAAAAACGGCTATTGGACTTGATAATCGATAATAAAGCATTTATATGTTATTAATTTAAATATTGATTTGCTTATATTGTTTTTTATAAATTACTTGAAAAGTAGATAAAACATATTGTTGATTGTTGAAACAATTTATAGCCGAATTTTCCGTCTGAGCAATTTAATGTAATAATTAATTATTGAATCATTGATTGCAGAAAATCAATTATTGAATTATTTAATAAACCACTATATAATATTTTATTTGTTCGAAGCTAGATGGTAATAGGCCATTTAATATTTAAAATCTTATTAATAAGACTTGATAATTATTAACGAAAATTTATTGTGTAATTTGTTAATATTTACATTTACCATTTAGTTAACATTTAATATTTACGTAACATAAAAGAAAACAATTTTTAAATAATAATAAAAATTTTAAGAATACATAAGAAGAAACCATGTTTAAGTTAATATAACACAAAATTAAAAATTAATATAATCTGTGATTTATTAAAGTCCTTTGTGATTGTTATGGACTACGGAGCTTACGGAAATTTGTAGATGGTCTGCGTGGCTATAATTGTACGTTGCAATAACGTTGAGCGCAATAAATCACATTCTTCTGGCACTTGCGTGGCTTTAATTAATTTGTAACGAGTTCGCACAAGTTACACATTGATAAAGCCGACGTATTAATCATCGTTGAACTGTTGTGGAGGCTTCTTTTTCACATCGTTCTCATTTTCTTTCAAGTTAATCATCTTGCTGCTTCTTCGCGCAACTCATAATGATAAACGCGTAGCGTTGGGAAGTTTTTAAAACATCTGCCCGTATCTCGTGATAGACTTCATTTACACTGCACGACCGTCATAAAACATGCAAATGTCTTGGGAATATTTGCACCTCGGTTCGTATCGATCCTGTCGGATGAGCGTAATTATTATAGGTGGGTATATTAGGCTCGAAAAATGATAATATATTAGTCTGATCAACCGAGCCGCCGCGCCGTAGGCGGGTGAAGGTTGATACAGATTATACGAGTGTCTCGCCCGAGAGATTACGAAGGTAGTACCGCTACTTTATACCTTACAAGCCACAATTTTAGAGTCAAATTTTTTGATTCTGCCGCCATATATGTGTATCGTGGCGGCCTCAGTCGCTCTTGTTTGTCATTCTGTTTAAAGCTGTTCTAAAAAATTATTTTAACAATTTCATATATATATATATATACCACTATCCCGTATATGTATACAACACACTCAATACAATCATACATATATAAATGTTTTATGTATATCATACATACAATCATACATATACAAATGTTCCATGTGTATATCTTTTTTTTTTGGGGGTGGGATAGAAATTAAAGGTGTGGGAATCTCTCGGGCGAGACACTCGTATAATCTGTATCAACCTTCACCGCCTACGGCTGCTCGGTTGATCAGACTATTATACTTCGTGTCTCGCCCTTCGAGATTACGAAGGTAGATCTTTAGAGCTTAAATAATTTTTTGGATAAAATAAACTTCTTTTTTTTTTTTTAATACATATACATATATGTAATGCTCGCAAAGTTGTCTTCTGAGCAATCATAATATGTCGCGTCGATGCTCGAAAATCGGTATTCAGTTTCGCTAAGCTCCGACCGCGTATAATTTAAAACTACCAATTTTTAAAGCTAGCTTTATATCAGCTAGCTCTCATATAATTAATTATAGCGATTAATTGGCATGCCTCGTTAAGCAGCGTGCCAATCATAGGTCTATTATAGAAATCTGCAAATACTTTTGAGTTTAAAGACCAATCAGTTCTACTCGCTTTATTTCTTCAATACTCCTTATTCATATGCTTTTGATGCATGTCTAGTGCGATGTAAATCTTTTGTCTATTTCAAGAACAGCTAGGCATGATCTTATCCATCAGCCTAGTGTATCTTCTTTTACAATATTATGCAGTTTCTGAAAGAAATAAATAACTTATCTTCTTCATTTCTCACTGTCCTGGTGACTTCCAAGTAATACAGTAGTGTATTTGCAATACATAGGCCAGGATTTCCTTATTTTTCTTTAAGACGGTCTTGTAATCGTTGCATAAGGTTGATTTCATTTTTTGTGAGGCATTAATTTTCTTTAAAACATTTATATAATTATTTTACTGATTTGACGGAAGACTGTTTTCTTCTGGCCTGAAATATGTACTCTATGAACATGTTCGTCACTATTTGTGCATCCGTCCTCATTTTTATACAATGTGATGCATTTCTGTATCCAATATTTTCCTCTTCTAGTGTAATTATTTTTTTGAGGATTTGAATTTTCTTTTTTTGTATATCTTTCCGAATCATTGGATCTGTCACTATTTGACCTGGTACATGTTTCTTGATTTTTCGTAATTATTTCTTCTTTGTATTGCAACAGCATATTACAGTAGTCTTGAGCATCCTCAAAGTGTATAATATGCCTCGAACTTTTATTGAGTTTATCACACTCTCAGTAGAATCACTTATGGAAAACACTCTACTGGATTTTATGTTTCTTAGCATACTAAATTTTTGGGGAAACCTTGGACGTTTATGCATGTTGTTGGTTTTTCTTCCTCTCCTATCCTTTCTCTTTTAAAGATGTTTCTTCTTCCAAAGATCCTTTCTTTTCCAAAGATCCTTTCTCTGCCTCATTTTCACTTTTGCTGCACTTTGTTAATATTTTATTTCTTTCCGACATTAATTGCATAAAAACCGCTATTTTCCGTTTCTAGTTGTGTAATTCTTTTTTGCAGGATTTGAACTGCTATTTTTAGTAGTAGATACAACTTTTGTACCCTGTGGGCTTTTACGTATGAGCTCGTAGCTTCGTCAATATTGCGAATTTCAAAAAATCCTTTTACAAAAATATTCTACATACATGTAGGAATACAAATCAGTAAAAAAAAATCAATTTTTTGAAGCCGTCAAAGTTGAATGGCCCCTTAAGTGTTCTTTTCAGTGTTTTTTACTTTTTACAACACTATCGTTAAACGATATTTTCAAGGAGTAAGTTTCTTAGAATTTATTAATTTCTAGCACGCAATGAATTTCATGCATTTTTCTTATTTTAGACAATAATTTAAAAAAAGTTTATTTTAAACGTCTATTAAAGAAACAGAATGTAAAATTTATTATAAAATAAAAAACAGTCATGATTTGTAAAATTTCAGCACATAAGCATTATTTTGTAAAACTTGAATTTATAATAACATGAATAAAATGTTTGTCAAAATTTTATAAAACTATGCAGAAATGCATTGGTCCTTATTACCTTTCTTAAGGTAACATTGCGAGGTTGCCGTAATGGGTTTTTATCTGTAACATAATAAAAAGAATGATATATATCAAATATTTATTTCATTATATAATACTATAAGGTATTGTGTGAGAAATTTAAAAGGAAAACCTGAATTGGTACACAAAACCACGATATTTTACTTAAAAAACGCCCGCAAAAACCAAAGGATGAAATGGCTGCTCGGTAAGTGAAATATCAAGGTTCTGTGTACATCGCAAGCGAGCAATCTCGAAATTTCCGAAAAACCTCCCGGGAAAACCAATGGATAAAACCAATACGTACATGTTTTATTTTTTTTTTTTTAATATTATTTTAATTTTCCTTGCAGCTTCCATTATATTTTCTACTTCCTTCAAGCAGTCATTGGTCAGCGGCGTTCTGTAACAAAATATTTAATATCTATTAAAATATAGCGTTATATATTTCTTAAAAAAATATTACACATCTACAAATCTTGTTTCTAGGAGAACTCGCTAAAAAGAGGTTAAATAGCTGGGAAGATAGAGAGATAATGGTGAAGAAAAAGTTGCTTGGTAAAGGAAGTAAGATCTTTATAGATAACGATCTGACAGCAAAAGAGAGACAGATACAGAAACTTCTGTGGAATATAGTGAAGGATAAAAGAGAAAAAGGAAAAAGGGCAACAATAGGATACCAAAAAATATGGATAGAAAATTGTGAAATGAGATGAAACGAAAGTACAGAAAAGCTGGAAGAAAGAAGAGATTTTCGAGGAGAATGTAGCAGAACCGGACGACAGAGTAGGAAGCCTAGCTGAAGGAGAGGAAGGAGAGAGGAGAGATGGTTTAAAAATTTGCTTCTGGAATGTAGCTAGGGCAATGAATAAAGGAGAAGACACATGGGAGTATCTGGAGAGATTTGACATAATAGGGTTAACAGCGACATGGGTGGAGAAGCACACATGAAATAGGATCGTCAATAAATTAACACAATTAATACTAGAGTTAAGTCTCTTCTTAACAAATGTACACACAGACAGATGATCCTACACCTACTAATGACAATAATAAACAGCACTCTTGGTTCACTATCCCACATGTTTTTAACATTTCGGAAAAATTTAGAAATGTTACCAAGGATTTAAATGTTAATCTTTCTTTCTTTGGTTTGAATAAACTATACGTAATTTTGTTAAAGTACAGAAGGACACTCTCCCAATCCAATCAAATAAGAATGTTGTATATAAAATCTCATGTAAAAATTGTGAGACTTCATATGTCGGTCAAACCATAAGACAGTTGAAAACGAGGATTTCCGAACATCGCAATCACATCCATAGAAATACATCAACGCAATTAGTGATTACTGAACACAGAATCAACTTCGACCATGAATTTGATTGGGAGAATGTGTAGATCTTAGACAAAGACAGATTTTTATCAAAACGGCTATAGTTTCCGAAATGGCCTATATTTAACTTCAAAAGAATAGACTTAACTCTCAAACGGATACAGAATTGTTGCATCATGCATATGTATCCATATTAAACAAATTGTAAACCTTATCCATTACTATTGTATGTCGACAGTCACTTCACTTTTTATCTTTAATTACTTATACACCCTATATATAACTTTGCTTACCTTGTTTTATTGATTTGACGCACACCGAGTATCTCTCTTTATTTGTTATGTTGGTCGATCTGACTTGCGACATACATCACATTGTCACTTACCATGTGTGCCCCCTCTTGACAAGACCGTTATTTCAAAATCTCTTTATCGTGTGCTTTTTCGGACGAAGCTTTATACTTGATTCTTTGATAAAGGTTTTCTGTATAATGTTCTCGTCCTCTTGACTATCTGGTGAGTTAACCATATTTATATTAAACAACAAAATCATTATAATTTATTTGGGATTTACAGATTTTGATCTCGTAGTCATTTATAAACTAACTTCGTTTCCGGATCTACCAATCATGAAACTCACTTGGGTATAATGGAGAACTTAAGCAAATAGTAATAATTTATATCGCTGAAGATGGCTCAATCCTGAGCCGAAACGTACGGATTGGATGTACAGAGAATTAATAAATTAGTTAATCTGATATTCTACGCATCAAGAACCGTGTTGACTCTCATTGCCCTTTTACATTGTTTGTTTAAATTTCGAGAGCCCTTGACCTTTTATTTATTTAGATTACATAATTTTTACTCTATAATTATATAAGTATATGTTATTACAATGCATTTTAGCATATTCTACATAAGTAAGGATTATTATTCTCCATATTTTTGGTCTTCTTTCAGAGAAATAATATGACACCCTATAATCAACCTTTATATCCCGAGAGTTGTAGTCGGTATCCCTATGTCGACAGTGTATCCGCAGACAAAGAGGATAATGTTGACTTTATTTATCAGTTTGTAAAGAACAGATTTGTTGCCAAAAACCACTGGAATCTTAGCATATTTTATACTGCCCCTCACATAATTGGGCCGCCAGAATTTCCAAACTATACAGAATTTCATTCGTCATGTAAAAATGGAACTTCGACAGGATTTTCGACAGTATGTGTATTTCCTGCCATATTATATATTACTGTCCTGTAGAAAGTAATTACAATCTAAATTTATTCTACAAGATATTGTAGCCACTATTTCACACATTCTTATTTTTTAATATAGGAAGATAATGACAATGTCGATATCTCAACATCTCCATGGAAAAAAAAGGAATCTTTAAGAAAGCTTTTTCGTATATACTGGCGTAGGGCGACAAATGAAAATAATTATATTGGTATGTAATATATAAATTGATAAATGAGATAATAATTGTTAAAGAAGATGCGGTTTTTTTAAGAAAAGTGTATAATTATATATTTTGTTTAAAGATATCGAGTTTCATGAAGCTGTATATCCAATCAGGGTCTCTATATACGAAATATATAATCCTGGGAACGTAATTCAAATTTTTGCTTAAGATCCTAATAATCAGTGGATTGAGTTGTGGAATGGATCTTCTCAGACCCATCCAGTAGCACTACCTCCGAAATCAAGATTATTTTCCCCACTTTTATCGCACCCGTGTGACTTTAAAACCAAAATGCTCTGACTAGTATTTAAGAAAAGTTCACCTCTCTCTTACACAATACTAGGTTCTGTGATGCTTATCGGCACATCAGAATTGATCCATCCTAGAAATTCTAAAGAAAGCTTAAATAATCTGTTAAGAAAAATTAACTATATGTACTCTCCGTACCATGAGGGTGATAATTTAACAGCAGATTTAAAAAGTGCACACTTGGACATATTTCATCTTCAACAAAATTTTTCAGAATATTGCGTTATTTGTAAAAGGTATTATCACCGTCGACATTTTAGGTAATGTTCAAATTCTCTTATTTTGTTAATAATAAAAATTAATTTATTACAACGTTATTTGCAGCGACATAAGGAAGACTTCTTGTAAGATTAATTTAAGACACAAAAAGGTATCTCGCAAGGTAATCCCAGGTTATGTGCAACCACTTGGACAGAGCTCGTGTGGTATTTTATTAAAAAGTCATTCAAATTGTGCCAAGCATATGAAACTTTCTTTGGATGAATTCAAGGAGCCATGCAGTTTATCTGCGCTTCCTGTAAAGTATTCTGAGATGTCTGCATTTCTCATAATAATATTTATTTCAATGTCATTTTGTGTGTATTAATTTTATATTTTATCTTTACAGGATGAAATTATATTAAAAATATTGAGAAACTTAGATTTAAAGACGTTATGCGGTATGAATACAGTAGATAAGCGCTTCAATAATTTAATACGGGACCCTGAACTTTATACACGTTTGAACTTTCAATGTGTATCTCGAGAATATACTATGCGCAAATTATTTTGTTACTTTGCATCTAGATGTACATATTTAAAACAGTTAGATCTTACAAGAAGCAACTTTGATGTTTCGACTTTCGTAAACTTTATTGACAAATGCGGCAGGCGTTTAACGCATTTAAGACTAAGGGTGCGTCTCCACGGAGAAAGAAATAGCGGAACGGAACAATAACGGAAAAGCTATGGCGGGGGGTTAGCCAATGAGAGTAATTCCGTCTTAATTCCGTTCCGCTATTTCGTGCCTTGGATCCCTATGGCAAAAATTTTCCGGAACGGAACAGTAACGGAACGGAATTCCACGCAATTCTACGCCATTGTCGCAAACCGGTAAACATAGTCTCATAACCTGTACGCAACGTGTATTTTGTTATAATCACTGTTAATTGTGCTTTAAAGACACTGAGAACTGCTGAGAACAGGCTCTCTAAATGTTTAGTAAAAAATTCGCCTACAAAAGTATTATAATATTCTACATCTAAAGTATATCAATTAATTCACACGACATGGTAAAGTATTCATTATATATGTATTTTATTTACCAACAAGATGCACGCGTATGTATAACAACTAATATATTTATATATTTTAATTTTTTAGGAACAATATAAGTGTGGGTATTGCAGTTGGATATTAAAACATGACTAACTTGAACAGCATTCTTGCTTTGCGAACAATCTACATTCATTAGTGATGGATAATGAAAGAAGACTTTTCATAACAGGTAATAAAAATTTCTTAAATTATATTGTTAACTTCTTTAAAAGCAGCAATTAACAATGAATAAACATCTACACCAAGTGCAAATATAAATGATTTGGATGATGTGCAATCAACTTCAGGTTCTTCTTCAATATCCGCAACATCAAAAAGTATAATTTTTGTTTGTTATTTTATTTACATGAATTAAATTTAAATAAAAATTGAAATACTAATTAATATGTATTGCTTTGTTAACAGAAAGGAAAAAATTCAAAAGTGTAGATAAATTTGACGAAGTTCTTATACAAGCGCTGAGGGAAAACAAGGAACCAACTCCGATTGATGGATTTCTACTACGTTTATCTGAAGGTTTACGCAGACTTTCGTATGAACAAAGGTCAGAATTAGAAATTGAGTTTTTAACAAAACTTTACGAAATTGAAGCGGCAAAAGAGATTTAAACAAAAGATATCATACCTTTGGAGTTTTATTCTTGCTACTCTTGGTCTTATTCTTGTTACAATATAAAGGCTCATAGGTACTTGTACAGCTATATTTTGAAATTTTGACGTCAAAGGTAAAAAATTAAACAAATATTTTGCAATACACATCAAAATGAACTATTTTTACTGCATACTATCTGTTTTTTTACACAATTTTAATATAATTGTACAAGTATCCAGGAACCTTAATGAATTAGAAAGTAAGTTAATTTTATTTATCTGCGAAATCTTTTGTTTGAAAGATTTTTGTTTTTATGTTTCAAAAATTATTAAAAGTACTATTTTTTATGATTAAGATGTATTGTGATAAAAGTAAAGAAAAGTGAGATAATTATAAGATAATTATAGAATACGATTATTTTAGTTTATAAAAAAAGTAGTACATAAGCAGTAAAATTTTGTAGAGAAGTCTACTCAAGACGTTTTAAAAGTACTAAAAAGTATTAGAAAATATTAGATTATAAGAGTTTCATATAAAGAGATGTTTGTGTGTGTGAAACACAGATTTCTAAAAGTGTTACAAGAATTTAACTAACATCGAGAAAAGTCTGTTTATAAGATTAAAGGATTGTTTATACATGTTATACATATAAGACTGTTTATGTATATAAAATATGTATGAGTAAATGATAAAGGACCAATGTTTATTTTTTAAATAAAATTGTATTTAATAATCACGTGTATAAGCTTTTGTCCACTGTTGTTTTATAGCTCCAGATGTAGAAAAATATTGCGCAAATTGATCTCTCACAGTACTCCCACGAAATGTATTATTTTCTAAACTTTTAAGACTGTGTAATGCTTGACATGAATTTTGATCTTGTACAGGAATATTTGTAGAATATGATCTGTTTTCTATAGGAAGATTTAGATCTTTCATCATCAAGAAATTGTGCAAACAGACAGTTGCTTGAACAATCAAAATTGCATTATCAACACTTGTTGTAAGAGGCCTTCGAAAAATTTTCCATCTGTCAGTCTAAATACCGAAAGTGCATTCAACAACTTTCCGAGTATGACTTAAGCGATAATTAAATATACTTTTTATAACATTTTTTTGCTTTTCTATAACAATCTCTAGGTAATTCCACCTCTTTTCCGCTTCACTTGGTGTATATAAGCCTACAACATAAAATTTGTAACCATAATAATGTGGTATAAAAATGCTTATAGATAAAATGCAAAGATATACAAAATAATTTTACCCTTTAAATGTACACTGACTTCGTTCCACAAGCGATCTTTTTGTTTTCTTCCTCTTTGTTTCACCGGCAAACTACTATCGTACAACGCGGGTCTGTTTTTTACAGCTGAGATGAGTTCTTCATCCGGCCTATCTTTATCTTGCACATTGTCTTCGTTACTTTCGTTAAGGTCCTCATCCAGCCTATCTTTATCTTGCACATTGTCTTCGTTACTTTCGTTGAAGTTCTCATCCAGCATTATATTCATCTTACACATTCTTTTCGTTGGTTTTGTTAGTCTCGTTTTCTGCAATAACAATTTATTAGTAAAGTAATTTAAACAATTTATTAACAATATAATTTAAGAAATTTTTATTACCTGTTATGAAAAGTCTTCTTTCATTATCCATCACTAATGAATGTAGATTGTTCGCAAAGCAAGAATGCTGTTCAAGTTGGTCATGTTTTAATATCCAACTGCAATACCCACACTTATATTGTTCCTAAAAAATTAAAATATATAAATATATTAGTTGTTATACATACGCGTGCATCTTGTTGGTAGATAAAATACATATATAATGAATACTTTACCATGTCGTGTGAATTAATTGATATACTTTAGATGTAGAATATTATAATACTTTTGTAGGCGAATTTTTTACTAAACATTTAGAGAGCCTGTTCTCAGCAGTTCTCAGTGTCTTTAAAGCACAATTAACAGTGATTATAACAAAATACACGTTGCGTACAGGTTATGAGACTATGTTTACCGGTTTGCGACAATGGCGTAGAATTCCGTTCCGTTACTGTTCCGTTCCGGAAAATTTTTGCCATGGGGATCCAAGGCACGAAATAGCGGAACGGAATTAAGACGGAATTACTCTCATTGGCTAACCCCCCACCATAGCTTTTCCGTTAATGTTCCGTTCCGCTATTTCTTTCTCCGTGGAGACGCACCCTTAGTTACTGCCCATCTATCGACAATCTTGCATTACTGAAAATTTCAGAGATATGCAAAAATTTAAAAGGTATGTATATATGTATACAGGGTGATTCAGAATAAGTATATTGTCCCGAAAATCTCACATTCTTGACGCGATTCTAAGACGATTTTTCCTCTACAAAAAATTTCCCCGAAGCTTAGGTTTTGAGTTAGCATTTTTTTAAATTTTTAAAATTTAAAAATTTTTTTAATTTTTTTAAAATAAAACCAGTAAAATTTATAAGCAGTATACCCGGAACTACGAGTTATTAAAGTAAATAATTACCTTATCACATGTACAGGAGGTAGGCCTAGGCAAAGGCGGCGCGACTCACTGAAATTTACTGTCGCGAGCGCTTATGTGAGGCCAAGTGAGGCACCTGCTGCGATCAGCTGATTGTTGCACACTTCTTTCTTTCTCTTATTTACTTAATCACTCGTCACTTACTCACTCACGTTTCACTTTGTTCATCTCGAAGGAAGAACCGTAACACACGCGGCAGCGCAACACACAACAAACGCGTTATCACGCCATGTGTCAAGAGACACGGTAACGGCCGATAGTGTCTCGCGCCAAGTACACGCGGAGCGAGACCACCCCGTAACTTTTTTACGCGACGTGACGAGTTGCGATTTACTTGGCAAGCAGTCGACCGATTTTTGGTTATGTTATTGTTGTGTTGCACTCGGTGACCTCGGTGTGCACTCGCCCTGCGTGCGGAGAGCTGGAGGGAGTGCACCGGAGTGCACACCGAGGTCACCGAGTGCAACACAACAATAACATAACCAAAAATCGGTCGACTGTTTGCCAAGTAAATCGCAACTTGTCACGTCGCATAAAAGAGTTACGGGGTGGTCTCGCTCCGTGTACTTGGCGCGAGACACTATTGGTCGTTACCGTGTCTCTTGATACATGGCGTGATAACGCGATTGTTGTGAGTTGCACTGCAGCGTGTGTTACGGTTCTTCCTTTGAAATGAACGAAGTGAAACGTGAGTAAGTAAGTGACGAGTGATTGAGTAAATGAGAGAGAAAAAAAAGTGTGCAACAATCAGCTGATCGCAGCAGGTGCCTCACTTGGCCTCACATAAGCGCTCACGACAGCGAATGTCAGTGAGTCGCGCCGCCCTTGCCTAGGCCTACCTCCTGTACATGTGATAAGGTAATTATTTACTTTAATAACTCGTAGTTCCGGGTGTACTGCTTATAAATTTTATTTTACTGGTTTTATTTAAAAAAAAAATAAAAAATTTTTTAATTTGAAAAATTTAAAAAAATAGTAACTCAAAACCTAAGCTTCGGGGAAATTTTTTGTAGAGGAAAAATCGTCTTAGAATCGCGTCAAGAATGTGAGATTTTTGGGACAATATACTTATTCTGAATCACCCTGTATGTATACCTATATATGTCATATATGTATATACGTCATACCATGAGACGTTTTGAAGATGTCGTAATGACGTCTTTAAGACGTCATATGTACCGATTTGAGACATACATATGTTTCCTTGGGTATGATTGTCAAGATTATGGGTAAATTGCATATGACTAATATATATATATTTTTTTAGAATTGGATCTAAGTTGTTGTGTGTTCATATACGACGAAGGATTGTCGTATATCGAGAAACTAAATGGTTTAGAACATTTAAACCTTTGTAATACACATATAAAAACTCAACGTCTTTGCAAAATATTGCAAAAAAATCAACGGTTGCGTGAGTTAAATGTAGACCTGTTCAATCATTGTTCAATCTATGGCGAAATTAACGATGATGACGAGTTCAATGATCCTGAACCCAGTATAAACTTATACACAGTTGCAGTAGAGTTGAGGAATTCGTGTCCAGACTTCGAAGCAATATGTATGCAGGATTGGAGAATTAAATCGGAGAATATTAACGCCCTCGCTGACTGTAAGAATTTACGGAAAGTGAACATTCCCATGTAAGTGTCTTTTTAACTTTCTTTTAAGTATCGTATATAGGTAGGTACCGGTGTAGGAAATAGTGCCGACAATTAAGATGGACGAAAGTTGCGACGAGAGAGGTAGCGAGATACTTGTCGATCGTTTGCCTCCGCGATAATCCGCCTATCATCATTTTCGGAACACATTTAGGGGAAATATATTCAATCAGCATAACATCATCGACTTTATTTTACCATGTCATTATACCTTTTAATCTTTTCTCTATAATATACGTTACCGCATTTTTTAAATCAAAATTTGTGTGTTTGTCTCTTTTGCATCTCAATCATTTAAAAAATGTTACATTGTTTCTTTCTTAGCGATTAAAGTACTGTAATAATTATATGTAATTTCTGTTACAGAGACGGACACTCAATCACTGAAGATAGCTTGAGTAAATTACTTATTTCTTCTTCTCAACGCCTGGAACTAGTTAATTTGGAAAGAATTATCCTTACTGATCGCATTTTGGAATTACTAACACAGTGCAAGAACTTGAAACAGTTATATTTTTCTTCTGTAAAACCTGATACACCCGATAAATATTTCTTTATTTTCGAACAATGTCCAAAACTGCAAGAGTTTCATTTGATATGCTGTAATATTAGCGATTCTTTAGTTAATCAATGGAAGAAAGAATATCCACATGTGTCCGTTTATACATTTGACTATACTATAAATAGTTTACGAATATTTTTTTTTATTATTTTGGGATATATAAATTAATTTACTTTTTAAAAATTATCTGGTGAATTAGGTAGTAAAAAAAATTAATGCTTAATAAAAAACAAAATATATATAGAGAGAGAGGAAAAGGGTGCCGGACACGGTTTTTTTGAAAACATCACGAGCAAGCAAGAGGAAACGGAAGTCCCAAAAAGGCGGGCGTGTGTGTGTGTAAGGAGAGAGGGAAGGGTAGGGAATGCGTGAGGACACGTGGACTCTACCCGGACCTCGGTTAGAAATAAGAGATAGAATAAGATAGAATAAGGAATTAGGATAAGATAAAAGATTGTGAGAAGATTTTAAACCCTACGGGGATATCAATAAATTACTACTACTAAAAACAAAATATTTATATTTATTTATAAATATTTTGAACAATTTTTTTTTTTTTTATAATTTGACTTTTTTGGGCGATGGTGTCATTTCTTTGCTTGGAATAGTTGTTTAACGAAATGACGTAACCTTGAAAAAATCGAAGTAATATATTTATTACAAAAAAAAGAAATGATATCTTTAAAT
The DNA here is from genome assembly GCA_035220615.1 of Leptothorax acervorum. Taxonomy (NCBI): domain Eukaryota; kingdom Metazoa; phylum Arthropoda; class Insecta; order Hymenoptera; family Formicidae; genus Leptothorax; species Leptothorax acervorum. The sequence continues at coordinate 13,834 of JASTWQ010001206.1, forward strand.
TATGCGCCAATTAAATATATATTATATCGAAAAATAACTATTGTTCTTTTAAAAAATGTATTCCCATTAAAGTAAAAAAATTAATATAAAATGTGAAAAATTTTAGTGAAAAAAACTTGGCGCTGCTAAACATAATAATATATATTAATGAAACAATTTCTATAAATGGAAAAAATACTTTAAATTAATGTGAAAGTCTCTACATTCACATTTTAATTATTAATTTAATATTTTAAATTAGTTATTTATTGCTTTCAAATATTTTAAAATTTGGCAGCGCCAAGTTTTTTTCATTAAAATTTTTCACATTTTATATTAATTTTTTCACTTTAATGGAAATACATTTTTTAAAAGAATGTAACGATGCACCCCGGAATGTGCATCGTCCCGGCCGTCCACCAGCCGAGCCGCCCGGCCGACCACCTGTCGGGCGAAGAAAGGGGGCGGAATGCCCCCACATATTTTTAAACAAATAAAGTCGGCGCACTCGCCGCCGGATATCGATTCGGAGCGACCGATCGATATCCGAGAGCGCCCGAAACGAATCGAGCGTCTTCGCGACTCCGGAGCGCTCGGCGCCCCTACTCCGGCTCGACATCCCCGCCACGTGCGTCTTCACGTCAACGCTACCCCCGCTACCGGAGTAATGAGCCCCGGGGGGTATAAAAAGGCAACGAATTTGCCTAATTGTCAGACTCCGTCGTGAGACAGTAATCCGTCCAGACCTGTCCGCTGCTCACGACTTCCAGTCCCGATCCTGCTCCTAGCAATCACCAGCCGTGTCGACGAGGTTGAGAGTACTCAGTCTCTATTCGGGAGTTCCCGTACGCCGACATCGCTTTTCTGCTTCCCGGTCGCACTGGTGAGGTTGAGCGTACTCGTCTCTTCCGAGAGTTCTCGGTTACCAGTGCCACCGTTTCTCTCACGTTAAAAAGTCCACGTCCTGTACGGAGCGTTCTCCGTACGTCGGGCGTACCCGGCCGTGGCCTTTTGCCTTCCTCGACGTGTACTGTACAGAGCGTGCTCTGTCCTGCCGGGTGTTCCCGGTTACCGTCCGCGTGTACTGCGGAGGAGAGTACTCCTCCCAGTCGGGTGTACCCGATTACACGCAGCTTCCTGGCATTATATCCACGATCCTCGTGCCGCGTATCCACTCGCCATTTGTACGCAATCGCCCGTGCGAATTATACACGCCTCGTGTCATTATATCGCGCACTTACTCGCGCCGCGTGCACGCCTCGCGCTTTTCTAGGGCATTTACGCGAATCTCCGAAATTAGGCGCCGCCCACTTACCGCGGTACTTTCACTTTCTAGCGCCGCCCCGCGCAGACTATCGACGCGCCCATCGATCGTGAGTCAAAACGTCCCGCTAGCTACCGCCGCGAGCCGTTTCCGTAAATTCGGCAAACTAGCGACGCCCCGCCTTGCGCTACCATCCAGAGCATATTTGGTCAAACACCGATTGTAATACGTACACGAACTCACCGTGGAACCTGTATGTAAATCAGTTATTAAAAATGAATAAATTATCTTTAAACCAGATCTTTGAGTACAAACCCGAGTATAAGCGCTTTTTCCTCCGCACCTTTTTCTCGACCCTGACCACGCCGCGAGCTACGATCCGAGCTTCGAGAACACAGGTTGTTTTAAGAACAATAGTTATTTTTCGATATAATATATATTTAATTGGCGCAAAATTTAAAGATATCATTTCTTTTTTTTGTAATAAATATATTACTTCGATTTTTTCAAGGTAAATATATTACTTGGATTTTTTCGAAGTACAAAGATAACTACTTCAATTTTTTCAAGGTGCACCACGCGTGCTTGGCGTCTTTTTTTTACCTTTTCGTAAAAGGTAATTTTGTACGGATATCACCCCTTTTTGTTATAGATACATCAAGCGCCATAATGTTTATCGACATCGACATTTATGTCTGATAAAATCAAATGTAAATATTTTTTGTATTATAACTTACAAGAATTATATCTGAGAGTTTGACATTCTTAAATGTGCAGTGTAGTTTGTATAAAGGACCCCGCACAGACTACATGGAAATCTGGGCCCCGGTGAAAATGGCTGAATTTTGAATATGTTGTACCTTTTGGGTCACTGAACAAATGTTTCCTCAGACAAAATGTCAAAAAATGGACAGTTTCGTCGTTTCAACCCTTCAAAAGCCTAAGGTCAGACCAGCAAAGATATCACTTTCGGATCAATCCGGTTACAATTATAAGGGAACAATATAATTTTTAGTGAACAAAATAGTTAAGAAATAAATTGTTTATGACAGTATTGTTTAAACAATTTGAAAATCATTGTTTAAACAATTTGAAAATTATTGTTTACAAGAACTGATTGCTGATTTGAATTCTGTGGGGAAAATCATAACGGATGACGTTTTCCTATATAACGCATTATTTGTTTTAAAATAAGCAATAAACAAATGACTGTTTATTGCTTATTTTAAAACAAATAATTCGTTATATAGGAAAACGCTATCCGTTATGATTTTCCCCACAGAATTCAAATCAGCAATCAGTTCTTGTAAACAATGATTTTCAAATTGTTTAAACAATACTGTCATAAACAATTTATTTCTTAACTATTTTGTTCACTAAAAATTCATATTGTTCCCTTATAATTGTAACCGGATTGATCCGAAAGTGATATCTTTGCTGGTCTGACCTTAGGCTTTTGAAGGGTTGAAACGACGAAACTGTCCATTTTTTGACATTTTGTCTGAGGAAACATTTGTTCAGTGACCCAAAAGGTACAACATATTCAAAATTCAGCCATTTTCACCGGGGCCCAATTTCATGGGGTTTAGTGCGGGGTCCTTTCATAAATATTAAAAAAATAAGACACAAAATATGAATATATTAGGCAGTCAAATTTGTCGAGAGCACATTATGCAGTGTTTGCTATAAATAAATTTTGGTCGAAAGAAAAAACAGATTTGATACAGAATTTGGCATGTACGATGCTATTGGCAGAATGTCATAGTAGATAATATATGTATAGTAAAGTTTGTTAACAAAATAAGGCAATTAATAATTTATAATACATTTATAATAATTAAGGATGTCACTGTCAGATATCATTTTGTGTTATAATACAAAAAATATTTAGATTTAATTTTATCAGGTATATTTTTTGATAGTCATTATTAGAGAGAGAGAGAGAGAGAGAGAGAGGAGAGAGAGAGAGAGAGAAGAGAGAGAGAGTTTTGTTTATTATGCCATAGTCAAGACTTAGGCAAATAGTGAAAAATACAAGGATATACATAAAGTAAAATAAAAAACAAAAATTTGAATAAGTAAGAACTAAAAGATATAGAACAAATGAGACAATTTTGATAAGCAGTGAGCAAAGCGGAAACAATGAAGATAATAATGAGTAAATTGGAAAAAGTAATGATATTATTTCCACTTCAGCAAACGCTTCAGAACCAAATTTCGCTGACAGTATAAGTAACTGAAATAGTACAGAAGAAATAAAAGTCAACAGAATTCAGTCATGATCTCTCAACAACAAAAGAAAAAATCGCAGAAATAACATTAATACTTAAAACTAGTTAGGACATTGAAGTAGCAACGATTTATGTACAGTGACTAGAAAAGCTTAAACTAAATATACTTACACCTATCACGCCCTAACGCTACATCGTAGATAATCATTAGATAGCCCGAAGGTAGAACCTAACCAGAACCAAGCTCAAGTGTAAATAGATAGTCATTGAGCTTTTGCTTAAATTCATTTAGAGACGAAGATGACACCACCTCAGTTGGAAGCGAATTCCATAAGTAAATACCCGCTAGGTGAAAGGACTGGTGGTAAGTCCTCTGTTCTGTGAATGGGAATATGGAAAGTACAAGGCAGTGCCAGCCGGGACGATCGTCTAATCGAGAGATCGGCTCGGACAGAAGATCTCCGAGAGGTAGCTAGGAGACATACGATATATATCTTAAACATTTCGATGCCAAGGAAATAGAGACGTCGATTTCTAAACGGACAGCCACCCTAATCGGTGACGATAGGGAGTGATATGTTCATCTCGACTCAGATTGAAAATAAACCGAATCGTACAATTGATAAGCCTCTGCAGTTTTGTGTTAAGCTCATCAGAAACATCGTTGTAAACAAGAGCGCAGTAGTCTAACAGAGGCCATATCAATGCAGACACGAGTTTAACACGCAATTGCAATGATAAGGAGTTTTTGTGGAACTTAAGCTTGTGCAGCGTGAAGTGTACCCGCTTGGAAATATAAGCGACGTGGCTGTTCCAAGATAGATCAGAGCTCATAATGACACCTAGATTCCGAGCCTGAGAGACAAACGGAATAGAGGTACCACTAACGGAGATGAGAGGTAAATCGTGAAGATCTATTTGGTCCACGTAACGCTTGCTACCGAATATTAATACTTTGGATTTCTTAAGATTGAGAGACAATCCATTTGTTGGTCGCATATTCAGAGATGACTCCGACATCATGGGCCACCAACCGCAAAGCAACGTTCAAATGACCGAAGAGACATTTGCGGTAAATCTGAGTGTCGTCAGCGAAAATCAAGCGTTGGGTAAATCTAAGAGATGAACCAATGTCGTTAATAAACAGAGAAAAGAGGAGCGGTCCCAAAACCGATCCCTGAGGCACACCAGAGGTGATGGAAAGCCAATCGGAGAATCCACCAGCAAGATCAACGACCGCCTGAGAGCGACCAGTGAGGTATGAAAAAATTAATTTGAGGGCAAGATCAGAAAACCCTAGTTTCCTCAGTTTAGACAGAAGCAAGGGATGAGAGACAGTGTCGAAAGCCTTGCTGAAGTCAAAGAGGACAAGGATCAATACCTCACCTGCGTCAACGCCACTCTTAATATCGTGAGATAGTCTAAGAAGGGCAGACTGGGTAGAGTAACCCTTACGATAACCAGATTGTCGGTCGTCGAGAATGTGGTGGCAAATTGATGAAGTCAAACGATTTGGCGGTGAAGGATTCTCTCAAACAGCTTGGAAAGTTCACATAAGTTGGCAATAGGTCTCGTTTCAGAGGGAGAGGTAGGTGATCTAACTTTAGAGAGAGGACGCACTAAAGCACGTTTCCAGAGAGATGGGAAAATAACCCAGATTGAGACAGCAGTTGAAAAAAGATGTCAAAAGGTTACCAATATGAGAAAAAGCCAAGGCAATAGCAAACAGAGGTAGTTGATCGTGACCTGAGGCGAAGGAAACAGAAGGTGAAGAGACCATCAAGGAGCGAAGGTTATCATGAGATATCTCGGTGAAACTAAAATGTGGTTCATCAGGAATAGTGGATAAAAATGATATTGGAGAATTGGGATTGTGAACAGGAAGGATAACTATTTGAGACCGAGGAATAATGGGCGTTCAAGAGATCACGTGAAAAAAAGACAAGAGGTGAGGAAAGAGACGATTCGACTAAACCAAGGTTGGCAAGTTCACGCCAAATCTTGGACGGATCGGAAGCTGTGCTCAATCTATTCATATAGAACTTCTCTCTGGCTCCCCTTAAATCAAGCGTGAGACGATTCCTATAAAGCCTGTATATGTGAAAGTCGAGAATGCTGCCTGAATCTGCGCGCAGCATTGAAGAGACCGTTACGATGGCCGAATTCGGCCCGAGAGGTCATCGGTAAGCCAAGGCGCTGACGGACGAGTCACTCGAAAAGAGCGAACAGGAGCATGCATATCAAGGCTAGCAGTAAAATCATTAGTAATAGTGCTCAAGATGTTATCAATGTCCGACTCGCCAGGGCTCGTCAGACCAAAATCAGACGGGAAAGATATAGAGAGCTTAGAAGTAAGAGTCCGAACGAACGCCTCCTCGTCAAATCTCCTGTAGCAGCGTCGAACTAAGGTGGCGATTAGTGAAAGACGGAACCTTAAATGAATAGGATAACTCGATGAGATCGTGACCATTAATAAAAGGAGCGTCAGACTTTCGAAAAGATAAAACTTTGTCCAGGTTGTCAACTATGAAAACGTCCAACCATGAGTCAGAGGAGCTGGTGTGAAAAGTCGACCGCGATTCGACGATATTAAGCGACAACTGTGAGACAATGCCTCTAAGGTGATTAGGTTTATATGATGATACAAGGAGGTTACTATTCAAGTCACCAGTAATAATAATGTTCTTATAATTATGTATAAATGTAGTAAGCACGTCGATGTAGTCACTGAAATTTTTGCCCTTCGGTCTACGGTACATGGTGGTGAATAGGAGAGGTTCACACGTGCCATAACGGATGTCGAGAATTAGGTATTCGGGTGCATTCGAAAAAGCGGAAGGCGACGACGCCAGAACGCGCGCACGCAATGACTCATGCACATAACAGGCAACACCACCTCCCTCCCTGCCCTCTCTGTCCACACGCAACAAATAATAGCCAGAGATACGCACCAGATCATCGGAAATATGTGAGTGAAGCCAGGTCTCAGAATTGAAATAATATGAAAAAAGTTAAACGATAAAAAGGGCCTGAATTGACTCAAGATGAGCATGAAGGGAGCTAGCGTTGAAGTGAGCAATCGCGAGACAATTTGCGAGGCAGACGGAACACGGCCGGTGTCGACCGTGAGTCACTGAAGCTCCGCTAAATCAGCCTCAGTAGCGATCGGAATCGGAGATTGACCGTGGTCTCTACGGACAAAGATCTGGCCGTCTCTGCACCATACGTGCTTAAAAGACAACTGCTTAGCCTTTGCAACGAGTTCTGCGCAACAAGTTATAAACATCTGTGGGAAGTAGCTCGTTTATATAAATGTGCCCGGGGACGTCCCTCGAGAGAACATCGCTGACAGTCAAGCGACGCTTGCGGCGCATAGCCCCGAGAATAAAGTCACGAATCTCACGCGACTTAAGTACTACGATAATTGATCGCGGTTTAACAATAGAGACCGTACGGTTGGAGGCGGAACGGTGCTAGGGCGCCCTTTTCACGCGTCGCAGACACGTTGCTAACCCCTACGTCTCGAGTCTCAAGAACATCGGAGTAAGCTGTGGTATAACCTAGCGCGCGAAAAACACTAGTAACGAGCTGTTCGGATGTATCGGTTGAAGAACTTGGTATCCCGGAAATGATGATATCAGAGGTTCGTGAGACTCGAGACGAAGGAGACCGCGGAGCGGGACGAGAACCACTCAGATCATTCCTCAATTCGCTCTTAAGTTCGCTCTTTAAATTCACCTTTTAAACTGCGCACTTCGTTCGTGAGAGCAGCACAGTGCCTGCTTCCAACTCAGCTATACGCTGAGTGTTGCGGGTCGACACTTTTCGCTATTGAGTTCAGCTGATTGAGTTTGTCACTAAGTTCACCGAATCGCGCATCCGACGACTCCACAAACGCAGAGAATCGCGCCTCGGACGACTCTGCAAATGCAGAGAATCGCGCTTCGGACGACCTCATCTGCTCAACAAGTTGGCGCAAGAGCGCATTCGTCGTGTCGTCAGTCACAGATTGCGGCTGTGTGCTAATGGCAGGAACCGTGAAGTCCCACAAGCTCCGTGCACTCGACCCCAGGTGTGAGAGGGGGCAGGAGTTAGGGCAGCCGATGGCATGATCGACTCGACACCCGTCGCCACCCAACTCAGGAACAGCTTAACCGCCAAATCCCTGCAGCACTGGCCCGCATATTTGTAGTAAAAGTACACCTTAACGCAACCAGGATGGAAGAGGTCTGGTGCACTCGCACACAACAGCCTCCGTTGCAAAGCCCGTTTTCCTGCCATCTTACGCACTCGCGCTGCATGGTGAATCAGCTGACAGCAGTAGAGAGCAGAACCAAAAGCACAGCGGTCCAGTGGGTACTGATGGTGGTTACGCCGCAGGCCCACAGATGTCGCCACACGCGCAAACTTAGGCAACGCATGCACAAGCGACAGCAATCGAGACAGCAATCCAAGCAAAAGTGAGGTTAGAACCAGGAAATTTTCACTCGAGGATATCCAACCAGAAAGTTGCGAGGACAGAAGGATAATGTATAAATTCTGCCAAGCAATAAGAAACTTGCTCAAACCTGCAAACAAGACAGCCCGAAGGCATTCACGGCAGCGAGAGAAATCGAAGTAAGCAGGA
>JASTWQ010001207.1:0-21864 GCA_035220615.1 Leptothorax acervorum
TTTATTCATTATTCGTATACAGGGAAGGAGCGGGGAGATAATAACGACGATCGAGATCCCGGGAAAAAAGTTTATATCAACATTATATTACAATTCTTTTTTGAGTAAATAATAATATATAATTATATCAAAATATTTATTCTAATCGACGAAACTGCAATCAATCAAAACGCTTAAAATTAAGCACCTTAAATTAAGATGGAAAAATTATATAGAATTATACAACATTATATTAGAAATCTTTTTAAGCGAATAATTATATGTATGTAATTATATCAAAATATGTATAACTATATCAAATTATGCAGTTATATTAGAATTTTTTTCAAGTTAATTACGATACATCAAATTATATGCAAACTTATATACATATAATTGCGTCAAACGAGGTTCTCCCCCTCCTCGTCGCTGCGTCTCACTCGCCTCTTCCTGGCACCGTCGTCATCGTCGTCGTCTTCTCTGACGGCCCGCTTCTTGCTGGTGCCGGCGTCGTCGTCCCCGGTACCGGCGACGGTGTCGTCGTCGTCGTCGTCGTCGTCGTTTCCAACTTCGCGGGACCGCGAAGATCCCGCGTCGTTGACCTGAGCGCTGACCTTTCGAGTCTCGCGCTCTAGAACTTGGAGATCCGCCAGGACCGCGTCGACCAAATTGGCCCTTACATCTTTAATTAATTAATAGCGCTGAATCTGAAACATAAAAAAGAACGCGGTATCGCTGGGGTTTCGCGCAATCGAGGGAGGGAACGGAAAGAAACGATACTTACGTTTTTTGGAAAATTTTCTTCCTTTCGTCCAGGAAGAATTTCACCCTCAGCGACGGAGGCATACTGGAGGTAATATCCTTCCACCGCTCGGTAGATCCGGTCCGAGCACTCCGCCATCAATTTGGCTCTATTCGCCACACCCTCCGCGTTCACCTTGAGCGCGTGACAAGCGTGCACCAGATCTTTAAGCTGCTCCATGACGATAAACTTTAACGAAGTCTCGCGAATTCATGGTTCTTATATACCGCGCGAATGACGGTATCGACGGTAAGAGTTCGAAAATAGAGTTCATCTCTATTTCCGTCGAAAACAGGAAAAGCGCAATACCCCTATCCCTTTTTTCTTTGTTGGAGAAAAATTATCTATCCCGAGCGGAAACGCGAATCGTAGACTCATCCCCCGATCGCGAAAATAGACTCGTTGGAAAATTTTCTATCTCGAACGACTCATCCCCTAACCGCAAAAATCCGGTTGCCGGAAAATTATCTATCTCGAACGACTCGTCTCCCAGACATCGATTTCCTGTTATTCGAAAAATTTTTAACCCCCGGACGCCGATTTCCTAAAATAGACTCATCTCGAAAGGTGAAAAAAAACGAGCGACTTTCGACGACTCTAGCACCTTTGGCGATTCTCGTCCTAAAATCCCCCCCTCCACTCGCGTCGCGACGATCGCTCCCCGACACCCGTACCTCCGTCAATCGCACTCTGGCCGTGACGCGCGTCGCTCCTCGTTTCCACCCCCTCTCTTCTCGACGATGTCGCTCGCGCGCGTTGCTCTGTACGCGATCGCCGTCGTCGTCGCGGCGAACTGCGAGTCCAACGAGAGCGAAGTGGCGACCCGATATCTGCAGAAATATGGATATCTGAACGACGATCTACAGAGGTCCTCGTCCGGGAACACCGACCGAGATCTCCGTCAGGCTGTCGAACTGTTCCAGGAATACTACCGACTACCCGGCAACGGCGAATTGAACGAGGAGACGCTGAATCTGATGCGCAAACCGCGATGCGGCGTCGAGGACGTGTCGGAGCGCACGTACGCCCCGCTCGGGCGCAAATGGTCGAAGACGCATCTCAGGTGGAACTTCCACCTGGCCACTACGCAGATGCTAAAGACGGCTCGAGCCGCGTTCGATCTGTGGACGGCGAATTCGTCGCTGACCTTCGAGCGCGATTCGCAGAATCCCGACATTCTGATATCGTTTCGCGAGGGTCTTCACACGTACGCGGGCTCTCGATCGGACGGAAGGTGCTCGGCGGATCTGGACGGTCGCGGCGGGGTACTGGCTCACGCGTTCTACCCGACCGGAGATGTCGACTTCGTCTCGGAGGTGCACGTCGACAGAGCTGAACCGTGGCACATATACCTGACCGACAATCCCTCGGGAACGCAGCATCTGCTTCAAACTCTGACGCACGAGATCGGTCACGCTCTAGGTCTGATGCACACGCCCAACCCGGACGCGGTGATGTACGCGTTCGCGCCCGATAAGTCGTTCCCCGTTAAACTTGGTCTAGAGGACGTTCTTTCTATTCAGCATCTATACGGCGCTAAGAAAAGCGCCAAATTTCCGAGAACGACGACGACCGCGCCGCCGCCGACGACGACCGCGCCTCCACCGACGACAACGACGACGACGACGACGACGGTGGACGTCGAGACGGATCTGTGCGCCCTGCGGCGCCCGGACGTCGTGCTGGTGTCGAACGGTCGGTTGTACGTCGCGCACGAACGACGCATATGGTCGGTCGATCTCGACGGAAAAACCTACAAAAGGCCGATACTGCTGACGGACTACATGAATTTTCTCCCCGAGAACTTCACGCGTCTGACGGCCGCGTACGAGACGCCCTCGGGCGGTCTCGTGCTGTTCGCGGACAGGAGAGTCTACATGGTCACCTATCCGCGTCTGACGCTGGTACCGACCTGGCCGAAATCCTACGCCGAGCTCGGAATTCCCGCGGACGCGAGGATCAACGCCGTGGTGAGCACGAACAAAGGGCGGACCTTCGTGATATACAACGATCAGATCGTGGGCGAGATGGACGATTGCTCGATGAGAATCGTAAATTTTTACACGATCGAGAAGATATTTCCGGGGATACCCTCCGGTGTAACGTTAGCGTTTCGGTACACGGACGGTAATCTGTATTTCGTCGGAAGGAAACAATTCTACAGATTCAACGACTTCGCGAGGACCGTGACGGCGGCTGGTAGATTCGACCTGGGGATCCTCGGCGTCGCTTGCCCGAGAGACGGACTGCTGCAGCAGTTGCGGGATCTCTTGAATCGATTCGTCAAAATCGGCGATAATCTGTCGGAGGAGCGGGAGGAACGGGAAACGGAGCGATAAATCGCGGTTTCGCGCGTCACCCCTTGAATCGGCGAGGAGGGTTGCAATATATATAAACGATCGTCCCCTGAGAGTGCCATCAGTCTCGCAACGACATGTACTCGACGCCGCAGCCTACGCTCTTCGAGGCGCGCTACTCGGACGGCGACCGCGACAACGTCGCCGGTGGAGCGATAAAGAGAGAGTTCGACGAGCGACCGGCGGAACCGAGCCAGAGCGACGAGAACGCGAGAAAAAAGACGTAAGTCTCGACGCGATTCTCGTCGTTGTCGCGATTCTCGTAATTGTCACGATTCTCGTCGTTCACAGACGCGTCGCGAAGCACCCGCCACGAATTCTGGGAAGGCGATACCAATTGACGAAAACGGGAAACAAGTTCGTCGAGGTCGGTATCTCCGTAGTACTCCCCTGCTGCGTGACCGTCGTCATAGGGGACTGCCACGGCAAGGAGATATCGCTCTCGCCCGAGACGTGGAGAGAGTTTCTCGACCAGAGACGCGTCGTGCGGTCCAATCTGTGCGGCAAGAGCGAGAGGCGCATCCCGCCGCCGATATGTCTCGCCGACGGAAACCTGACGCTGCGATTCGGAAGGATACACAACCAACCGACCCTGCGCATAGAAACGTCCTACGACGCGTCTTATCGCGTCGGCGAGCACGGCGCTGTTCCTCTTAGATCTGGAGCTGTGCGTCAACCGCGTCATCGTCGCTCTGTCCTCGATGACCGGTAAGGTCGACTCGAGGCTGTCGCGCTTCCTCGCCATCGCGGCCACCATGGCGAATCCCGCGAACATCCCGAGGGCGATACGCGAGAGCGAGACGTTCGACAGCAACGATATCGTCGATTGCGAGTTGGCCGTTCTGTGCTTCGGAAACGAAAGAAACGAAATGTAACGAGAAAAAAACAATAAAGAGAAAAAAACAAACCTAGTCGCGTGTCTTTCATTTCTTTTCCTATTATCTAAAACCAGACGGGAGGGAAAACAAGAAGACGCAAATTTTTTAGATACGTTTTTTTTTATTTTTTTAAGCTAAATACATCTCTCTCAAAAGTTGCCTCGCCCGCTCTCGTAGGTGAGATTCTTCGTCTCCTTCTGAATCCCCGGAACCTTCTTCAGATCGTCCGCCACGAGATCCATCAGTTGCAGTATCAACCGCCGCTTGCGATCCGTGCGCGAGAGAGAGGTGAGAAACTGAGATCTCACCTTCGCGTATCTCCACCATTCGCGCTTGTCCCTGCTGACGATGTCCTTGACGTCGAAGACGTCCATGCGAATCAGCTGAGACCCGATCTCCCCCGGCGACCTGAGGGTGAAGAGTCGTCGGTCCTTCATGCTCGAGACGTACTGCGGTACGCGATCCAGATCGCGGTCCGACGACAGATCGAACAGCGCGTCGAACCCACCGCCGCCGCTGTTGTCCTCCTCGTCGCGTGGCTCGTGATCCGTCGACGCCGCCGCGAGAGCGTCGACGGGCGAATCCGACGAGACCGCGCGCGACGTGGTGGCCTTGACGACGGTCGACGGACCGTTGATGTAGCTCTCGTATTCGCTGATCCACTCGTAGAACGTATCGTGCGTCATCAGGCCCTTAACCAGCGACGAGTACACCTTCGACGGAAATTGGGCGCGAACGAAACGATACATATCGTCCGCGGAACAGGTCGGACCCCCCGGACCTTCCTTCAGCCACAATCCGTAGAGCTCCGTGATCGCGCTCCTTATCTCCTCGCCCTCGCGCGCGCGACGCGCGCCGATATTCCTCTGATTCGTCAGGTATCTCGACACGCTCCCGAGAAACTCTCTCAGGTTCCACGTCGCCGAGCGCTCCGGTCTCCATATCTCGTTCAACAGGTCGATCAGGGCGAAGGTCGACAATTCGACGTCCGTAAGCGCGCCCACCTGCAGCGAATCGTCCAGAATCGCCATCATCTCCGCGTCCTTCTGCTGACTCTCCGCGACGTTCATGTCGACGTTTTTCGCGCTCTGATGGACGTCTCTCGCGCTACCCGCGATTTTATACAGCGCTCCGAATGAGATCGATCGGTCCGATAGGACAGAGGAGCGCGCGCTCGGGGATGACCGCACCGCTCGTCCTTGAGAAAGAACCGCGTCGTCGCCACCCCGATAAAACCCGACTCTAGGGCGCGTCGCTATCATCGCCCGACGCGGCGGCCAGACCCGATAAAACCCGACTCTAGAACGCGTCGCTATCGCGCGACCTCGCGACTCGCGCGTCCGAGCGCGGAAAAATCGCGCCAATCGCGCGACCTCGCGACTCGCGCGTCCGAGCGCGGAAAAATCGCGCCAATCGCGCGACCTCGCGACTCGCGCGCCCGAGCGCTGAAAAAATCGCGCCAATCGCGCGACCTCGCGACTCGCGCGCCCGAGCGCGCCAGCGCCCGCTCCAGGGCGCGGGGAGGTACGCTCCTCCGCGGTAAGGGGAAAGAAATCGCGACTCGCGCGCCCGAGCGCGCCAGCGCCCGCTCCTGGGCGCGGGGAGGTACGCTCCTCCGAGGTAAGGGGAAAGAAATCTTCCCCCCGCAGCCCCCACCTGACCCGCGCCCACCGCTTACGGCTTCCCCCACGCCACGCCGCAGCCCGTCCCGACCCCCCTGAATTTGCTCCCTGGGACTAAAACCCACTACTGTTTATCTACTCATGTGCCAATAAATACTTTGGCTATTTAACGTATACCGTGTATTATTGTTAGAAATTGTAAGCAATTGTAAGAAATATTGTTATGCATGAAACTATTTATTTTCCATGAATTAGAGGAAATATTGCAAACATTTTGGGATCATTTCCATAAGGAATTTTCCACGCTTTACACTTTAAGTCTGTAATCGGATATGAATACATATTGTCATTGACTACGTTTACACGGCGGCTTATAAGCCAAAGTTGTAACTGTCGTATACAATCCGATCCAAAACGTTTCTTCTTTTGATCATAATGATCATTTAAATAAGAGCTTCTTTTGATTTTAAACTACACTTTCTAGTATGTATATATCAAAAGAGATTAATTTAAATGTTTAGAGTATGAAAGAGGCTCATATTTAAGTAATCATATTGATAAAAAGAAGAAAAGTTTTGGATCGGATAGTATACGGCAGTTATAACTTCGCGTTCGGCTTATAAGCCGCCGTGTAAACGTAGTCATTATTCATTGTCATTACGTTAATACTGAGCTTGTCAGATTTGCAAGGTAATTCATATAAGTATCCCTGCCGAAAATGTTTGATTAAAACCGATTAAAACGTATATAATCCGTTTTAATCGGTTTTAATCGGTTCAATCCGCGCCCGGATTAAAAAGTAATCGATTTTAATTTTGAACTAATCATAATCGGTTTTGATATCGCTTTTGCGGATTATTTCCAATCCGAAATAATTACATTCTAATCCATATTGTTGTCAATCCAAAATAAACACTAATAATCGGATGGATATATAATCCAAAATAATCCGCCTAATTTGTATATTTTCTTTTTAAGAGATGAGTCTGTTTCAATTAAAAAAACACCGATTCAATAAAATCGGTTGTAATCAATCTGAATCCGATTTGCTAGGAAAGACAACATTAATCCGTTTTAATTCGAAATTCAGCGATTGCGCGTATGCAATTTCAATCCGTTTTAATAATATCCAATTTTAATAATTGAGTTGATTTTGTAATCCGGTTTAATCCGAAATTTACCAATTTCGGGGATAAAAACTAAATCAATTTGAATGCAATAAGAATTCAATTTATATAGTCTGTGATAAAGCAACAGTAATTTGTTTGAATTTGAAATTCTCCGATTTTTCGGATGAAACGGAAATCGGATATAATGCAATTAAATCGAATTTTTGTCATAATTATATTCAAACAAGTAAAGGGCACTGAGAGTTGACGCGGTTCTTGTTGCGTTGAAATATCAGATTACTGATTTATTAATTCATTGTACATTCAATCCGTACGTTTCGGCTCAGGATTCAGCCATCTTCAGCGATATAAATTAATATTTGATCAAGTTCTCCATTATACCCTAGTGAGTTTCATGATTGAAAGATCCAGAAACGATGTTAGTTTGTAAATGACTACGAGATCAAAATCTGTAAATCCCAATTGAATTATAATGATGTTGTTGTTAAAAATAAATATGATTAACTCGCCAGATAGTCAAGAGAACGAGATCATTACACAGAAAGCCATTATCAAAGAATCAAGTACAACGTTTTATCCGAAACAGCACACGATAAAGAGGTTCCGAAATAATGGTCTTGCCAAGAGAGCACACACATGGTAAATGACAATAAGATGTATGTCGCGTCAGATCGGCTAACATAACAAACAAGTGGAGACACTCGAAACGCGTGACACGTGAAATCAATAAGACAAGATAAACAAATTTATATAATTATATTTGACTGTGTATATAAATAAAGAAACAAGATTGTATTTATTACAAAGTTATATTTATTATTGAATTTTAAATGTATTTGGAGGTTTGCATAAATATCTACAATATCCTACATCTATGTGAATAAGCTTGCTTTTGACATTGCTTATGGGAACTATTGAGCTGTGTACATAATCTTCTGATTCTAGCATGTACGATACTTTAAACGGTTTGTTGCAAGTAATTGTAATTTTTTATATTTGTATGTGGCATTTTCCTGCCGAAAATGTTCGATTAAAACCGATTAAAACATAATCCGTTTTAATATCGCTTTCGCGGATTATCCGAAATCATAACATTCTAATCCATACCCAATCAGCAGACAATGTTTCTTAAATGTTTTTTAAATATTTATTTTTGATTAATTATACATTTTTACAATTTTTTTGTGAAAATAATACTTATTTAATGTTTATTTAATTAATATTAATTTTACATTAATTTTACATTAATTGTTTATTTGAAATAATAATTTACAAAAAATATTTATTTTACGTTTATTTAATGTTTATTTAACGTTGATTTAATATTTGTTTTACATTAATAATTAATTTTCAATAATAATTTGAAAAAAACATTTAACATTTATTCAACATTAATTTAATATTTATTTTACATAAATTATTTATTTACAATAATGATTTGAAAAAACATTTATTTAACATTTATTCAACATTAATTTAATGTGTTATATTGATTAATTATTTGCAATAATGATTTAAAAAAACATTTATTCAACATTAATTTAATATTTATTTTATATTAATTATTCATTTGCAATAATGATTTTTAAAAACATGTATTTAACATTTATTCAACATTATTTGATATTTATTTTACATAAATTATTCATTTACAATAATAATTTTAAGAAACATTTATTTAACATTTATTCGACAATAATATAATATTTATGTTATATTCATTATTTATTTGCAATTATAATTTAAAAAGACATTTATTTAAAATTTATTTGACATTAATTTAATATTCATTTTATATTAATTATTTATTTGCAACAATGATTTAAAAAAACATATATTTAACATTTATTCAGCATTATTGCTTCCTCATAGAGGAAGCTTTGTTTTCGTAAAAAAAATTTATTTTTAGTTGCCGCTGCCAATGTGTTCAGAATGTTCTAAAACGTCGAAAAATTGCATTTTAAAAAAATGTCCGTATGTGTGTGTGTGTGTGTGTGTGTGTGTGTGTGTGTGTGTGTGTGTATGTGCAGATTTGATGTCTGTGGTTGCTCTAACTTCCGCAAATATTGAGATATCGGGATGTTTTTTTTTTTAATCGATAGAGTATCATTCAAGGAAGATTGGTATTGAATTTGGCGATGATCGGTAAAGTTTTTTTAAAAAAAAATTTTAAATTTTTTTAGAAATGTCCGTGGTTGCTTTAACTTCCGCAAATATTGAGATATCGGGCTGTTTTTTTTTAATCGATAGAGTATCATTCAAGGAAAATTGGTATTGAATTTGGCGACGATCGGTAAAGTTTTTTTTTTTTAAATTTTAAATTTTTTTAGAAATGTCCGTGGTTGCTCTAACTTCCGCAAATATTGAAATATCGGGCTGAATTTATTTTTAATCGATAGAGTATTATTCAAGAAAGGTTGGTATTAAATTTGGCAATAATCGGTAAAGGGGTTCTTTTCAAAAAAATTTTGAATTTTTTTTAGAAATGTCCGTGGTTGCTCTGACTTTCGCAAATATTGAGATATCGGGCTAAATTTTTTTTTAATCGATAGAGTATCATTTAAGGAAGGTTGTTATTGAATTTAGCGATAATCGGTAAAGGGCTTCTTTCTTTATAAAATTTTGAATTTTTTTAGAAATGACCGTGGTTGCTCTAACTTCCGCAAATATTGAAATATCGGGCTGATTTTTTTTTTTAATCGATAGAGTATCATTTAAGAAAGGATGGTATTGAATTTGGCAATAATCGGTAAAGGGGTTCTTTTGCTTCCTCATAGAGGAAGCTTTGTTTTCGTGAAAAAATTTTTTTTTTAGTTGCCGCTGCCAATGTGTTCAGAATGTTCTAAAACGTCGAAAAATTGCACTAAAAAAAAAAGTCCGTATGTGTGTGTGTGTGTACGTGCAGATTTGATGTCTGTGGTTGCTCTAACTTCCGCAAATATTGAGATATCGGGCTGTTTTTTTTTTATCGATAGAGCATCATTTAAGGAAGGTTGGTATTGAATTTGGCGATGATCGGTAAAGGGGTTCTTTTTAAAAAATTTTTGAATTTTTTTAGAAATGTCCGTGGTTGCTTTAACTTCCACAAATATTGAAATATCGGGCTGAATTTATTTTTAATCGATAGAGCATCATTTAAGGAAGGTTGGTATTGAATTTGGCGATGATCGGTAAAGGGGTTCTTTTTAAAAGAATTTTTGAATTTTTTTAGAAATGTCCGTGGTTGCTTTAACTTCCACAAATATTAAGATATGGGGTTGTTTTTTTTTTAATCGATAGAGTATCATTCAAGGAAAGTTGGTATTAAATTTGGCGATGATTGGTAAAGTGGTTCTTTTTAAAAAAAATTTGAGTTTTTTTAGAAATGTTCGTGGTTGCAGTAACTTCAGCAAATATTGAGATATCGGGCCGATTTTTCTTTTAATCAATAAAATATCATTTAAGAAAGGTTGATATTGAATTTGGCGATAATTGGTAAAAGGGTTCTTTTTTTAAAAAATTTTTAATTTTTTTAGAAATGTCCGTGGTTGCTCTAACTTCCGCAAATATTGAAATATCGGGCTGAATTTATTTTTAATCGATAGAGTATTATTCAAGAAAGGTTGGTATTAAATTTGGCAATAATCGGTAAAGGGGTTCTTTTCAAAAAAATTTTGAATTTTTTTTAGAAATGTCCGTGGTTGCTCTGACTTTCGCAAATGTTGAGATATCGGGCTAAATTTTTTTTTAATCGATAGAGTATCATTTAAGGAAGGTTGTTATTGAATTTGGCGATGATCGGTAAAGGGGTTCTTTTTAAAAGAATTTTTGAATTTTTTTAGAAATGTCCGTGGTTGCTCTAACTTCCGCAAATATTGAAATATCGGGCTGAATTTATTTTTAATCGATAGAGTATTATTCAAGAAAGGTTGGTATTAAATTTGGCAATAATCGGTAAAGGGGTTCTTTTCAAAAAAATTTTGAATTTTTTTTAGAAATGTCCGTGGTTGCTCTGACTTTCGCAAATATTGGGATATCGGGCTAAATTTTTTTTTAATCGATAGAGCATCATTCAAGAAAGGTTGGTATTGAATTTGGCGATGATCGGTAAAGGGGTTCTTTTTAAAAGAATTTTTGAATTTTTTTAGAAATGTCCGTGGTTGCTTTAACTTCCACAAATATTAAGATATGGGGTTGTTTTTTTTTTAATCGATAGAGTATCATTCAAGGAAAGTTGGTATTAAATTTGGCGATGATTGGTAAAGTGGTTCTTTTTAAAAAAAATTTGAGTTTTTTTAGAAATGTTCGTGGTTGCATTAACTTCAGCAAATATTGAGATATTGGGCCGATTTTTCTTTTAATCAATAAAATATCATTTAAGAAAGGTTGATATTGAATTTGGCGATAATTGGTAAAAGGGTTCTTTTTTAAAAAATTTTTAATTTTTTTAGAAATGTCCCTGGTTGCTCTAACTTATGCAAATATTGAGATATAGGGCTAAATTTTTTTTTTATCGATAAAGTATTATTTAAGGAAGGATGGAATTGAATTTAGCGATAATTGGTAAAGGGCTTCTTTCTTTATAAAATTTTGATATTTTTAAGAAATGCCTTTGATTGCTCTAACTTTTGTAAGTTTTGAAATATTTGGTTATTTCTAATTTTATTATATTTTTCTGTCTTTTCTACCCCTATTTCATATAAAATTCTTTAAAATTTGGTTTATTAGACTCATGTTTATGTATGGACGGATTCCCCGAAATTTTAAATGTCTAACTCAAAAACTAATCAACCAAATCTTAAAGAATTATATATGAAATAAGGGTAGAAAATACTGAAGAATATAGTAGAATTAAAAAAATTGCTAAAATCTTAAAATTTTAACCTTTAAGGACTACATCCCAAGTCTCAACAATTGAGACTTTTCATAAATTGATATTTTTTGACAATTTGGTATTAATTATTAGCAATTTTTTTGATTCTATTATATTCTTCAGTTTTTTCTACCCCTATTTATATATAATTCATTATGGTTTGGTTGATTAGACCCAGCTTTATAAAGCTTCGATATATGTACGAATTCTCCAAAATTTCAAATGAGAAAAAGAAAGAGAGAGAGAGAGAAAGAGAGAGAAAGGGCGAAAGGGCGCTCTATTGCAAAAGCATTGATCGTTTTTTAAATATAACTGACGTAAGTGTCTAGCCTAGCATCCGCCAATGTGTGCCAAAAAGCCTAAAGTGCGTTCAGTTTTATTGGGAAACGATCAGTGTTTCGCAAAAAAGCGGCCTTTTGCAAAAGGGCTAGTCTTTTTGCAAAAGGGCTATTTTTTAATTGCAGTTAAAACATCTCAAGTCTTAATAATTGAGACTTCAAAAAATGATGTTTTAGGATAATAAAAAAAAGTGTGCAAGTAGAAACTTGCACATTGTTTCCTCATAGCTTTTAAGTGTGCAAGTAGAAACTTGCACATTGCTTCCTCATAGCTTTAAAGTGTGCAAGTAGAAACTTGCACATTGCTTCCTCATAGCTTTAAAGTGTGCAAGTAGAAACTTGCACATTGCTTTCTCATAGTTTTTAAGTGTGCAAGTAGAAACTTGCACATTGCTTCCTCATAGTTTTTAAGTGAGCAAATAGAAACTTGCACATTGTTTTCTCATAGTTTTTAAGTGAGCCAGTAGAAACTTGCATATTGCTTTCTCATAGTTTTTAAGTGAGCTAGTAGAAACTTGCACATTGCTTTCTCATAATTTTTAAGTGAGCAAGTAGAAACTTGCACATTACTTAATCAACATTTTATTTTGCTTATAAAGCTTCCTCTATGAGGAAGCCAAATTAAAGAATATTTACTAATAATTGTACATCAAATAAAAAACAAGCTTCCTCATAGAGGAAGCTTTATAAGCAAAATAAAATGTTGATTAAGTAATGTGCAAGTTTCTACTTGCTCACTTAAAAATTATGAGAAAGCAATGTGCAAGTTTCTACTAGCTCACTTAAAAACTATGAGAAAGCAATATGCAAGTTTCTACTGGCTTACTTAAAAACTATGAGAAAACAATGTGCAAGTTTCTACTTGCTCACTTAAAAACTATGAGGAAGCAATGTGCAAGTTTTTTAATATGTATTTTACATAAATCCCAGTGAACATAATGTCTCTCAAATTGTGACATATAACATCATAAAGACATCATTAAGACGTTTTAAAGACGTCATTATCATAAGACGTCTTGAATATGTATTAATAATGTCTCTAACCGTCATATGTCCCGATTTGAGACATGCATGCTGGGATTTTTCATTTACAATAATGATTTAAAAAACATTTATTTAACATTTATTCAACATTAATTTAATACTTGTGTTATATTGATTAATTATTTGCAATAATGATTTAAAAAAACATTTATTTAACATTTATTCAACATTAATTTAATATTTATTTTATATTATTATTTATTTGCAATAATGATATTAAAAAACATGTATTTAACATTTATTCAACATTATTTGATATTTATTTTACATAAATTATTTATTTACAATAATGATTTTAAGAAACATTTGATTAACGTTTATTCGACAATAATATAATATTTATGTTATATTAATTATTTATTTGCAATAATAATTTAAAAAAACATTTATTTAACATTTATTTGACATTAATTTAATATTTATTTTACAATAATTATTTATTTACTATAATAATTTAAAAAAACATTTATTTAATATCAAGAGACACGGTAGTGTCTCGCGCCAAGTACGCGCGGAGCGAGACAGCCGTGGCTCTATATACGCGACGCGACGAGTTGCGAGTACCCGAGATTTTTAGATCTCGATAACCAGTGAACGGATCAAGTTCTAACTAGGCTTATCGTAAAGCTTGGACCAAATTTATATAAAAAAAGTGTTTTTATTTTTCCGCTACGTGCCCTACGAGCGGAGATATTACGATGCATAGGATAAAGTGAAAATTTTCAATTAAGAAAACGTCGACGTTCTCCGTTTGCTTCGTTCGCCACGGCGCGCGGCAGCAGCACTGGAGTTGCTGATTTTGTAACTTTCGTAGCCTTGCCGTTATGCGATGCGGCGCTGGCATTAGTTCGATCACATGTGATGTGACACATGTAAACATAACATAACCATAAAGCTGCCCATACACGTCGCGAGTCCGGCTCGGCTCGGTTTCTACTCGTTCGTGGGTGAGATGTTACGAGACGGGCTCGGCGTCCGACGAGCCAAATTTCGGGACTACTCGGGAGTGTGTGTGTGGTGAAAAACGTTTGAGTCCGGCTCGCGAATCAAACTCGTACATGTTATGGGCTGCTTTAGACGTCCGCGTCGCGTTGTCGAGATTAGATCAACGGGATCAACGTTTATAGAATCGAGACTATTCGGGAGTGTGTGTGTGTGGTGAAAAACGATCGAGTCCGGTTCGCGAATGAAGCTCGCCGAGCCGGACTCCCGAGTCAAACTCGTACATATAATTGGCTGCTTCAGACGTCCGCGTCGTCGAGAAATATTCCGTCCGCGTCGTCGCGTCCGAACACTCCGAACGGAGTACATGAGTGCTAGAGTGACAGAATTCGCGCCTTGTGGATGGCTGGTTCCTGGGATACACCCTGAGCGAGGATGGCGAGCTTATATCTATCGTACGTATTGCTCTTTCTCGCGGTCACGCTCGCGTTCCCCGCTCGCGTTCCCCGCTCGCGTTTTCTCTCTCTCTCTCTCTCTCTCTCTCTCTCTCTCTCTCTCTCTCTCTCTCTCTCTCTCTCTCTCGCTCTCTCTCTCTCTCGCTCCCCCTCTCGCTTTCTCTCTCTCTCTCTCTCTCTCTCTCTCTCTCTCTCTCTCTCTCTCTCTTGCGCGCTTTTCTTAGATTCACCCAACGCTTGATCTTCGCTGACGACACTCAGATTTACCGCAGGTGTCCCTTTGGTCAACTGAATGTTGCTTTGCAGCTGGTAGCGCACGATGTTGGTGTCATCTCTGAATATGCGACCACAAATGGACTGTCTCTCAACCTTAAGAAATCCAAGGTACTAATATTCGGCAGCAAGCGGTACGTTGACCAGATTAACCTTAGCGAATTGCCTCTTATCTCTGTTAATGGTACTTCCATTCCGTTTGTTTCCCAGGCTCGTAATCTGGGTGTCATCATGAGCTCTGATCTGTCTTGGGACAGTCACGTCGCTCATATCTCTAAGAGGGTACACTTCACGCTGCATAAGCTCAAATTTCACAAAAACTCCTTAACATTGCAATTGCGTGTTAGGCTTGTGTCTGCATTGATTTGGCCTTTGTTAGACTACTGCTCTCTTGTTTACAACGATGTTACTGACGAGCTTAACACAAAACTGCAAAGACTTATCAATTGTACGATTCGGTTCATTTTTAATCTTAGACGTGACGAACATATTACGCCTTACCGGCACCGATTAGGGTGGCTGTCTGTTAGAAATAGACGACTTTATTTCCTAGGCATTGAAATGTACAAGATATCTCATGGTAATGTCTCCTGGCTACCTCTCCGAGATTTTTGTCAGAGCTGATCTCTCGATTCGACAATCATCGCGGCTGCACTGCCTCATACTTTTCTAATTCCCTATTCACAGAACTGAGACTTACCATAAGTCCTTTCACCTCGCGGGCATCTATTTATGGAATTCGCTTCCTTCTTGAGGTTACGTCGTCTTCGTCTCCAACGAATTTAAACAAAAGCTCAACGGCTACCTATTTACACTCGAGCTCAGTTCTGTTTGAGGGTCTACCTTGTGAATATCCGCCGTTCATGTAGGATGTGGCGCTAGCGCGTGTTAGGTTTAAGCACATTTGGTCTAAGTTTTCTAGTCACTGTTCATAAGTTGTTGCTCCTTTAACGTCTAAGTTAGTCTTAAGTTTCAATGTCAATTTTCTGCGGCGACTTTCTTTTGTTGTCCGAGGGAGCACGACCGAATTTCGTTGACTCTAATTCCTCAGCATTGTTTCAGTCACTCATACTTTTTCAGCGAAATTTGGTTGTGACGCGTTGGCTTTGGTGGAAATAATACTTTTACCTTTGCAATTTAGTCTTTATTATCTCATTATTTCTGCTTTTGCTCACTTCTTTATCATAGTTATTACGTTTTTCTATTTCATACTTATTCCAACTTTTGTCTTATTTTACTCTTGTTTACTTCATGTATATCCTTGTATCATTCAACTTTTGCCTAAAGTCTTGACTATAGCATAATAAATAAACTCAAACTCAAACTCAAACTCTCTCTCTCTCTCTCTCTCTCTCTCTCTCTCTCTCTCTCTCTCTCTCTCTCTCTCTTTCTGGTGAGTAACGTGTGCTGCTCTGTTTGCTTGCTCTGACTTTTGGCTATCTTCGTCTCTGCCGTAAATTGCCTTCGGGCTATTTTGTTGCAGGTTCAAGCAGGTCTTTTGTTGCTTGTCAGGATAGATAAATTATCTTTCCTGTCTTGCGACTGCTGCTCCGGCAATCTTGGAGTGAAAATTTGCTTCTGATCCTAACCTCACTTTTGCTTGATCAGATCTCGATTGTTGTGGATTTTGCGCATGCTCCGGCTTTTCTCTTCTCTGCACGCTGCTATCTCTCACACCTGATTTACGCATAAGTTACCATCCGATTCATGCATGTGGTGACATCTGTGGGTTTCGTGACGGGGTACCATCTATTACCATCGGACCGCTGTACTACTGTTTCTGGTTCTGCTCTTTGCTGCGGTCAGTGAATTGCTTATGGAGCGTGTGTGCAATAAATGCATTAAGTGTAGAAGGACGATTGCGACTGCATCGGTTGAATGTGAGTGCAAGAAGACTTTCCATCGGGATTGTGTCAAGCCGTACTCCACGTCCAAGTACGCGGACCATTGTTGTAAGGCGTTGGCCGCTTCATTGTCTCCAACACCGGCTGTGGAAATTATCAAACAGTCTGTAGATTCTGCTGACATGGCCACTCCTGCGATCACTGTTACTCAGCCGCAATCGCAGTCTCAGATCAAGTCTCGGAGCGATGTCTCAACCAATGATCTTTTGCATCAATTGATTGAGCAGTTGAAGACGTCGGATAAAAGATTTTCCGACTTTGTTGATACCCAGCAGCGTACAAATAGCGAACTTTCTGCCTCAGTTAAAGCTCAGCAGCAGACAAATACTGAACTTTCTGCGTTTGTTGAGGCTCAACTGCGAACAAACAGTGAACTTTCCGCTTTTGTCGAGGCTCAGCAGCGTATTAATAGCGAGCTCAGCGTTAAGCTCGATCAGTTGACTTCTATTGCGAACGATGTTGATCGTAATAGTCAACGGATTACGAGCTTAGAGCAAAAGTGTGTTGCTCTTGCGAATGAGGTTCGTGATTCGGGTCGTGATCGGCAAGGTTCTCATTCCGTACCGCGGACTTCGTCTTGTGAAAACATGCTTATTATATCGGGTGTGCCTGCGGCAATGTCTATTACCCCCTCGGCATGTGTTAAAAACGTATTCTCGACTCTCGATGTCCCCGAGCTGGCGTGTCACATTCTTGACGTTAGACCAGTGATTCGTAAGCCTCAGCCGGTGGCAGCTAGTGACCGGACCGTACCGGTCTCTTCGACTAGTTCATTTATTGTTACCTTGGCCTCTGGTGCGGTACGCGATGCGGTCATTTCCAGGAAGCGAGCACGACGTACGCTAAAGCAGAGGGAGGTCTGCGATAACGGCTCTGATCGGAGTGTGCATGTAACGAGTTTCTGCCTAAGGAAAAATACGATTTGTTGCAGCGAGCTAAACGCGTTGTTAGAGAAAAGTCATATAAATATATCTGGGTAAAAGAGGGTCGCATTCGTGTCAGACACTCTGATGGTGAGCCTGTTATTCAGGTCAATTCTGAGGCTGATCTTGCAAAGCTTGTTTGACGTGCACATTCCGACCAGTCATTGTCTGACCAACTGTTGTCAACCGATACACATTGTAAATCTGTCTCGTCTGCTCATTTTCGCGTAGCTCAATTTAATGCTAACTCCCTTCGGGGACATATAGATTTAATTAGAGTTTATTTTGCTACTCACTTATTTCATGTCATCTCGGTATCGGAGACATGGCTGCATTCGGACGTATCTGATGCTTTGGTGGCTTTAGACGGCTATTTTTTAATCCGAAATGATCGTTTGAGTAGACGAGGCGGGGGTGTTGCCTGCTTTGTCCATAATTCGTTGAGGGTCAGAGTTATAGCCGCTTCTACGGGTGTTGACATTAACTCTCCAGAATATCTCATTATTGAAATCCGTGCACCTACTAATGAGACAGTTTTATTCGCGTCTGTCTACAGAAGACCTAAAGGTCTCCTTTTACACGAATTTCGTTGATACACTTACGAGTGTATCGCATCTATATAAAAACATAATAATTGGCGGTGACTTTAACTGTGACCTTCTCTCGACGAGTTTTGAGGCGAATTATTTACGCGAACTGATGTCGGGTATTTCGATGTTTATTGTACCCTCCGATGCTACACATCACACTGCCACTTCTGACACGTGGTTGGATGTTCTCGTGGTAGATGACAGTGAAAAGATCTTAACGTTTGCCAAATCCGAATGCCCGTTCATAGCCGGTCACGATCTCATCGAGCTGTCGCTTTCACTCGGTATGTTTTTACCGATTGAGCGTAATATTTTAAGGCGCAGTTATAGAGCCATTGATGGCGATGAGTTTCGCGACCATCTTCAGTCTATCACTGAGAGTACTGATTTTCTGGCGTGCATTCGAGGGATTACTGATGGTAGTTGTGTCGGGCTTGTTGACTGGCCGAGTGTTCCTGGTGTTGAGGGACTCTGCGCGGTGCTGTCTGATACTTTGCTTGGGTCGCTCGATGTTTTTGCTCCTGAGCGGGTATTTGTTATCAGGAAGCCCCCTGCACGGTGGCTCACGGTCGAACTTAAGACCAGGCTTTGTATGCGTAATCAGCTATACAAGCAGGCAAAGCGCTCTAATAGTTTGCTCGGTTACGCCACTTATAGACTTTTTCGTAATCGGCTTAATATCGATATAAAGGCGTGCTAAAAGCGAGTTTCAATTCAATTCTCTTAAAAACATCACTGATCCTGGTAAATTGTGGAGAGAACTGACTCGATTGGGTCTTGTTAAGTCATCCTTAGTTTCTCCTTTACGTTTTTTTACAGCTGATCAATTAAATTCTTTTTACGTTTCAGTTTCTAACGCTCAGTCGCCTTGCTTGTATGCTGACTTTATTTCCGCCATGGCTCCAGTTGCTCGTCCATCTCAGCGCCCAGAGTTTGTTTTCTCCGATATAACGTCTGGCATGATTCTTAAGCTCATTTCTGTTGGACCACTTCACTCTTATGCGTCTGGTTCTGATGGAATTCCGCTTTATGTTTTGCGTATTGCTTGGCCTACGATTTCAACGTATATTACCGCTCTATTTAACCGCTCATTGGAAACATCTATATTTCCGTCTCAGTGGAAGCGAGCGCTTATCCGCCCTCTCTCGAAGATTCGTACTCCACTGTCCCCGTCTGACACGAGACCGATAGCCAATCTGCCTGAACTCTCTAAGACACTTGAGAGGATTGTCGCCGCACAAATTACTGACTACTTGACTGAACATAGTATTTTAAATCCTAGACAGTCCGCATATCGACCAGGTCACAACACTCAGTCTGCACTTCTACGTGTCTGCGATGATATTAGAGAGGGGATTGATAATAGACTTATCACAATCATGATCCTCTTTGATTTCAGTAAAGCATTTGACACGGTTCCACATCTGCGCTTGCTCATCAAGCTTAAGGAGATTGGTTTCTCGGACGCTGTCCTTACTTGGATATTTTCTTACTTAACCGGCCGTTCACAGGCTGTAGTCGATGATGCGGGTAACTTCTCTGATTGGCTATCTACGTCCTCTGGTGTCCCTCAGGGCTCCGTGCTTGGCCCACTTTTATTCTCTCTATTTATCAACGACATTGGTCGCGTCTTGTTGTATGCACATCACATGATGTTTGCTGATGACATTCAAGTGTATCTCTCGTGCTCTCCTACCGAAATTTGTCACGGTTTGGAGTTGATTTCTATGGACGCGAATGCTATTTTCGATTATGCCGAGTCTAACGGTCTCAAACTGAATCCTGCCAAATCTAAGGTGCTTGTTTATGGCAGTCAAGCTTATGTTAAGGATATTGATTATAGTCTTTTACCGCCTATTATTGTAAACCAAGTCCCTCTTCCTTTTGTGAGTGAAGTGAGGAACTTGGTCGTTGTTTTACGCCTACTCTTTCTTGGAAGAAACACGTTTTGAATGTCTCGCAAAGGGTCCATTATGCACTGCATAAACTAAAATTCAACAGAAATTCACTTTCCACCGAACTTGAGAACTAAATTAGTGATGACCCTGATTATGCCTCATATAGATTACTGTTGTCTTGTATACCACGGCTTAAGTAGCGAGTTGAACACCAAACTGCAGAGACTAGTAAACTGCTGTATTAGATTTATTTTCGATCTAAGGCGTGATGAGCATATTACGCCATACAGACGTCGATTGAGATGGCTTTCGGTGGAAAATAGAAGGTTATATTTTCTCGGTTGTCAGATGTATCGCATCCTTTATCTACACTCTCCATCATACCTGAGCGAGCTCTTCACCCTTCTCGACCCATCTCTGAGAAGATCTGATCGCCTTGCTACCTCATCACAATCCTTTCATATTCCGTCTTGCAGAACTGCTATGTACATGCACTCCTTTCGTCTTTCTTCAATACGTTTTTGGCATACTCTTCCTAGCAACATAACATCAGCAGACACTTTTTCATCCTTTAAAGACCTTCTCCGCTTGTTTTTACTTGCATCAGAATTCTATTTGATACTCTTAGCCATCTTATGTTAATCACTTTGTGCAATGTTACCGTCGTCTAGTCAGACTTCTTGTCTGCTGCGTTATATATATATATTGTTTATTGCTTTAGTTTAGGTTAAGTTGCGGATTATGGTTCTTGCTTTTTCTTTTAGTTTATATTTTAGTTTTAAGTTTTACATTAGTATGCAACATATTTGTAACTTCTCTTCTTTCTACTACTCGGCTACTATTATGTTACATTCTAAGTCTTTTGTTAATTGTATCTTTGCCCTTTAGCCTAGGCTTGGGCATAATAAACTCAATCAATCAATCAATCAATCTCTCTCTCTCTCTCTCTCTCTCTATTCATATTATGTTTCAGTCTCTAACGCTCATTTGCCTTGCTTGTATGCTGACTTTATTTCCGCCACTGCTCCGGTTATTCGTCCGTCTCAGCGTCCAGAGTTTGTTTTCTCCGCCATAACACCTGGCATGATTTTTAAGCTTATTTCTGTAGGACCACTTCACTCTTATGCGTCTGGCTCGGATGGAATTCCGCTTTACATTTTGCGTATCGCTTGGCCTACGATTTCATCGTATTTACTGCTTTATTCAACCGCTCATTAGAAACATCTGTATTTCCATCTCAGTGGAAGCGAGCGCTTATCCGCCCTCTCTCGAAGATTCGGATTCCTCTCTCCCCGTCCGACACGAGACCGATAGCCAATCTGCCTGAACTTTCTAAGTTACTTGAGAAGATTGTCGCCTCACAATTACTGAATACTTAACTGAACACGATATCCTAAATCCGAGACAGTCCGCTTATCGACCGGGTCACAATACTCAGTCTGCACTTCTACGTGTTTGCGACGATATTAAGAGGGGATTGATAATAGACTTATCACAATCATGATCCTCTTTGATTTTAGTAAGGCATTTGACACGGTTCCACATCTGCGCTTGCTCATCAAGCTTAAGGAGATTGGTTTCTCGGATGCTGTCCTTGCTTGGATATTCTCGTACTTAACCGGCCGTTCTCAGGCCGTGGTTGATGATGCTGGTATTTCTCTGATTGGCTACCTACGTCCTCCGGTGTCCCTCAGGGCTCTGTGCTTGGCCCACTTTTATTCTCTTCTATTTATCAACGACATTGGTCGCGTCTTGTTGTATGTCCATCACATGATGTTTGCTGATGACATTCAAATTTATCTCTCGTGCTTACCGGCCGATATTCGTCATGGTTTGAGTTAATTTCTAGGGATGCGAATTCTATTTTTGACTATGCT
>JASTWQ010001208.1:0-21770 GCA_035220615.1 Leptothorax acervorum
CCAGGCATATTTTATCATATTTGTGAAAGAAGGAGCGCTTGGTGGTGAACTAGAGAATGAATTTTTATAGCATCTTCACGGGATGCTATTTCCCTTTGTTCTTTTACGCTGGAGCATTTTGCAACCTTTTTATCAAATTCTTTACCTGTCGGTAAAAATAAACGTCGCAAGGCTGACAAAACGGGGTGAAATAATTATTATTAATTACTGTGTATTGAAATTATTTTGTAAAGGAAAGGTAAGCATTTCCCTTCATTTTGTTTATTTTTTGTTACAATTATTAAAATTATTTTATTTGCTCCAATTTAACATTTTTATTAATAATGCAAATAAAAAAAAATGAAAATAAAAAAAAAATTTGCAAAAGATCAACAGGAATCGGACCCGTGCCGGCGGCGTAGTATC
Source organism: Leptothorax acervorum (assembly GCA_035220615.1). NCBI lineage: Eukaryota > Metazoa > Arthropoda > Insecta > Hymenoptera > Formicidae > Leptothorax > Leptothorax acervorum. Next base: position 406 of record JASTWQ010001208.1, read on the forward strand.
CGCGCGCCTTACCTGCGCGGCTACGCCGCTTCGTCTAAACTCTGCGCTAGCGAACCGGTAGACTTGCATCGCAAGGTTTCCACGATTTTCTATCTCGAAAACGGCTGAGAGTTGCGCGATAGCGCTTTACTATGTTTTACTGCTAGTGAAGGGTTATTACAGAAATAAGTTTCATTCAAAACCGTTTCCCGGACGTCGTACCCTGCCCTTGTAAGATATATTAGATATATATATATATATATATATATATATATATATATATATACATGTATATACATCTATACAGGGTGGTTACTAAAAGACCGCCCCACTAACTACATAGCGGTATTCCTTGTCAAAAACTGAGTCGAAAGTCTGAACCACTTTTTTCTATAATGCTTAACAAAGCCGTAATCATTGAGTAAAGTTAGTCCAACCAGCGTCGTTCTTTAGCCGGGCGAACGTCGGTGAGCGGTGCACCTGGTAGTGTGCGTGAGCGCTCCGCCGCGCAACGCGTGGCGGCACGGTGGCACGACGGCACGGCCGCGGTCGGCCCGCGGCGGCCGCGCTATGCTTTCGCGCGCGTCGCGTGCAATATTCTTACGCATTGTAATAATAGAAATAATTTTTTCTTGCACTAAAAATCACTTTTTACTCTTGTTAGAAGTACCTCCTTGCAGAAAATTTTGATAACGGATAAAACTTTCGCCAAGACATAACTATTATTAACATATGAAAATTTAAACAAGCACAAAAAATTATGCTGTGTATTTTACGATACAAAATTTTACAATACAAAAATTATTTTCTAAACAATCCGCTTTGTTAAATATCTTTGCGTTAACTTAGTTTAAATTATAACACAAAACAATTATTGAATCTTTCTGCAAGGTTTGCCCAGTTACTCAGAAGTAATAAATTTTTTAAGGGAAATTTACTGTAACAATTAGGTATTTAAATAATCTCGTACTTAAAAGGAAATGCATTAAAAATATTATTAAAAGATAAAGTATTCAAAAATAAAAAATTTTTTTTATAAAGAAAAGATTTATCCTAAGTTATAAATAACGCTGTCCAGATGTACAATTTTTTGAAACTTAAGGCAAATAAGAGCAAACCGCCGAGCAAACAATATTAATTTTTATAGCGAATAATAAATATCTAATAACACGTTTAATAACTTAAACAAAATACAATACAAACGTTTCTGTCTTAGTTTAGACGCATAAATAAAAGTGAAATGTTATCGTATTCATAAAACATTGGTCAGCGGTAAAGTTATTGGAGAAGGTTGAACATAAGGTAAATTACGCGATAACTGCTGCCTTTTAAATAAAGTGAAATTGAAAAGTTAGCTGCAATTCGTATAAGTTTTTTCATAAGGATGTAAATTCACACTTACAGACAGTGTACTATCAATCTCGTGATAATTTACCGTGTCTCGTTTCAGTAATGAAAGAATGCTTATGAGTGATCATCGTACGGACTGAAGGCCTAGGTTAGAACGCCAGGATAAATGAGTACACACAAATAACATAAAGCATCATATAATAAAATAACACTAGTAAATAAAAAATAAATTAATTAATAAATTAGTGAATAAAAAATCTTTCTAATAATTATTTTTTTATTGTCAAGAGACCACCAAATTGGCAACAGTATTATGTTTTTTTATGAACTTACTTTTATTTATTTATTAGTGTTACTTTGTTATATGATGCTCCATGATATTGTCTCTGTACTCATTTCCCCTTACGTTTGAGCATCGGCCTTCAATCCGGGCGCTGATTTTAAACTCATAAGCATTGTTTTGTTACTGAAACCAGACACGGCGGTAGATTATCACCGAGATGATATTATACTGTAGAGATTGATATTATACTGTCTGATAAGTGAATCTTACATCTTTATGAAAAAACATACAATTGCAGCTAACTTTTCAATTTTATTTTATTTAAAAGCAGCAGTTATCATGTAATTTACCTTATGTTCAACCTTTTCCAACAACTTTACCGCTGACCAATGTTTTATGAATACAATAACATTTCACTTTTATTTATGCATCTAAACTAATTGTAAGACAGAAACGCTTGTATTGTATTTTGTTTTAAGTTATTAAACGTGTTATTATTATTATTCGCTATAAAAATTAATATTGTTTCGCTTGGCGGTTTGCTCTTATTTGCCTTAAGTTTCAAAAAAATTGTACATCTGGACAGCGTTATTATAACATAGGATAAATTTCTTTTATAAAAGCAATTTTTTTTATTTTTGAATACATTATCTTTTAATAATATTTTTTAATGCATTTCTTTTAAGTACGAGATTATTTAAATATCTAATTGTTACAGTAAATTTCCCTTAAAAAATTTATTACTTCTGAGTAACTGAGCAAACCTTGCAGAAAGATTCAATAATTGTTTGTGTTATAATTTAAATTAAGTTAACGCAAAGATATTTAACGAAGCGGATTGTTTAGAAAATAATTTTTGTATTGTAAAATTTTGTATCGTAAAATACACAGCATAATTTTTTGTGCTTGTTTTAATTTTTATATGTTAATAATAGTTATATGTCTTGGCGAAAGTTTATCCGTTATCAAAATTTTCTGCAAGGAGGTACTTCTGACAAGAGTAAAAAGTGATTTTTAGTGCAAGAAAAAATTATTTCTATTATTACAATGCGTAAGAATATTGCACGGCGACGCGCGCGAAAGCATAGCGCGGCCGCCGCGGCCCGCCCGCGGCCGTGCCGTCGTGCCGCCAGTGCCGCCACGCGTTGCGCGGCGGAGCGCTCACGCACACTATCAGGCGCGCGGCTCACCGACGTTCGCCCGGCTAAAGAACGACGCTGGTTGGACTAACTTTACTCAATGATTACGGCTTTGTTAAGCATTATAGAAAAAAGTGGTTCAGGACTTTTCGACTCAGTTTTTGACAAGGAATACCGCTATGTAGTTAGTGGGCGGTCTTTTAGTAACACCCTGTATATATATACATGATTTTTATACACAGAGCCGAATTCGATTTTATTGCAAAATATCTTCCTCGCTCCAGTGATGGGGGATCGTGGGATTTTCTCTCAGACGGGAGCCGTTATGCGCATGCGTGAAGTGACGTAACAGCCATTTCCAATGACGGATCTCGGATCTAGGCGCTAGGCGCAGTGTTGGGGGCCCTGGTTCTGTGCGTGCGCGATGGTTTGTCCGTTACAGTATTCCCGCGTTTTTTCCGTGAAGTTCGGTTATTATAGTGATATGTAGTAGTGTGTGAGTAGTGTTAAGTGTTTTAAAGTTAAGTGTCTTTAAGTTAAGTGCAGCTGTGATAAGACAAGTGCAATGAGAAGAAAATGGATCCCCAACAGCCTTCGACATCAAGTGGCATCGAGAAGAAGAAGAGGAAATTAAATAAAAAAATATTTCAACAAGCCTGGTTAGGTATGGATATTTTTAAATATTGGTTAAAATCGCACGAAGACGATGGAAAAGCTGTCTGCGCGGCTTGTAATGTAGTTTTATTAGCCGGAAAATCAGATTTAATGAAACATTCAATAAGTCAGAAACATATAAGAAATATAACTGAGAATCGTAATGTCAATAACACATCTGCTTTATTGCCTGTGCTACATATTAATAATTCATTTGTGGACTATGCTAATAAAGTAAAAATATTCGAGATAAGATTAGCTGCTTTTTACGCGACACATAATATAGCATTTGAAATCGTGAAAGACATGGTCCCTTTGTTAAAAAACAGTTTTTCAGATTCACAGATAGCCAAAGATTTCACATTGTCGCGGAGAAAGTGTACGCAAATTATTAAAAATGTTTTAGGAAAACGCGAAACCGAAAGAATTATAAATAATTTATTAAATATCAAATTTTCCATTTTACTTGACGAAAGCACAACTATCGCAAATAATAAGATGCTTTGTATTTTAGTTAAATATTTTTCAGTAAAAAGTAAAAAAGTTGTTACAGAATTATTAGAATTACTTTCTTTAGATGCTACAGATTGTTCCGCAGAAAAACTATATTCTGCGTTTGAACATTGCTTTAAAAGTAAAGAGATACCGATTTCGAATATTGTAGGAATGGCTTCCGATAATGCTTCTGTTATGATAAGAAGTCGCGATTCTTTTATGACTAGATTAAAAAAAGAGGTACCGGCCCTCATTGTGTTAAATTGTATATGCCATTCCTCAGCTATTATCGCGAGTAAAGCTTGTGCAAAATTGCCGGATTCTTGTGAAAAAGTTTTACACGCAGTTGCTACATATTTCTCTAGCAGTGCTAAAAGATCAGCTGTTCTGTGTGATTTTCAAGCATTTTTTGGAGTAGAGTCACGTAAAATTTTAAAATTATCAGGTACAAGATTGCTCGCCTTACACCAGTGTGTTACTAGACTTCTCGATAATTGGGAAGTGTTGAAACATTACTTCAACCTGGAAACTTTGGAAAGTAAGAATAACTCGGCAGTTTTAATTTTTGATATTTTAAATGATAAAGTCATTAAAGCATATCTTTTGTTTTTAAAATATTCTTTAAATTTTTTTAATACTTTTAACGCTTTTTTTCAGTCGAGACAAATTTTAATTCATAAAATCGCTGACAGTAGTGAGCAGCTAATAAAGCAGATAGGAAATAATTTTTTAATACCTGATGCTTTAAAATCGATTTCAAACGATCTTTTAAACTCGCAAAATTTTGTACCGGTGAGTTCCATTTGTGTTGGTCCAGAATGCGAATCGTTTCTCTTAACCGAATGTCCTGATTTTGTTATTGAAGTAAAGTCGAATTGTTTAAATTTTTACACAACCGCGTTAAAAGAAATGTTGCACCGTTTACCGTACAATAATGAAATCTTTCGCGAACTTAGATTTTTAGATCCTGAAGTAGCTTTACGCGACAATAATGGTTTTGATTTAACAAATTTAGCAAAATGTTTAGGCATTTCTGACATTACGACCTTATGTTATGAATGGAAGATTTTACCAAAACAATTTAATGACGCGAATAAAAATATTTTGTTTAATTTAGAAATTAATGACATGTGGAAGACTATTTTCGAGACAAAAGATTTAAATAATGAACCGTTGTTTCCAAATTTAGAAAAATTAGTAAACGCTGCTTTGTCACTTCCACATTCTAATGCCGAAGCAGAGAGAATATTTTCTATCGTCACTGATGTGAAGAATAAAAAGAGGAATCGGATTAGTGTCACTTCTGTAGATTCAATTTGTAAATTACGATCAAGTTTTCAAGCCTATAATTTAGATAGTAACACTTTCCAAGTTGATTCTAGACACTTGGAACTGCATAATGCTCAAAATTTATATTGTAAAAAGTCCAAAGATTATGATAATACTAAAGATAATGATACAGATTATGATGATAGTAAAGATTATGATGATTAAAAATGTTTTCGGTTAACTTATTGTTATTACCATTAAAGAATTCACACTAACTTATACGAGCCTCTTTTTATTCAATTCATAATTAAATGTAAAACAATTTTAGGGATACATTGCTGTCACACTACTATAATACTCTGAACTGCTTTTAATGAATCTTTTTATAATAATGTAGCATACTTTTATGCTTTTTATTTTTACATTCTCTGCCAAATTATTATTTCTTAGTTACTTTATTTTGTGACACAGCATGTACATGCAGTGCAATGTTCTTCTCTTTTTTTCAAATTAAATATCTTATTTAATATATATATATATATATATATATATATCAATATTTATAAGGCTAACTGTGATATAGTATGCTGAGGTGCATGCATAAGACTATTTTCTTTTTATTACATGGAGAAATTTTTATTTTTTTTCTTATATTATTTCCATACATATTTTTTAGTTCCACAAAACTATCTGTGATAGAACACTAATCTGTGATATAGTGTGCAAAAATATATGCATAAGTGCTATATTTTTTATTTTATTTATTAGTTTTGTGATAATTACAAATTTTATTTTTATTCCGTTTTATTTATTTTCTTTATATTTTTGGAGGCAAATATGTGACACACATACACGCGTGCGCGCGTGTAGGTGTGTGTGTAGTTATTTATTAATTGTATTTTTGTTTTTTTAGAAGCCTCATTAGGAACACCTCCACTTGTGAAAGTGTGTTTACTATTTGTCTCATTATTTTATTATTAATTACATTAGTATGTGTGTGTTGTACTTTTATGTATTATATTTATATGATTATGTATTGTACTTATACGATTATATTTTATGTATTAAATGTTTTATTTTTTGTTAGAATACTGGTAAGGTTTTCTGCAGTTTTCCTTACCCTTGCAACAAATGTTGGTATTCGTGTGATTAATCGGCTGCAGACATTACAGAATAAAATATCAAGAATAAAATGTTAAATATATGTTTTTTTAACAGGATTTTTTCCCTCCCTACAATTTTTCATATTTTTCAGTCTGGGACCTTTCGATACTTTATACGTCAGTGAGGCTATCACTGCGTTTGCTCAATACGCGTGCGCGAGAAATTCCCACGATCCCCCATCACTGCCTCGCTCTTGTATATAGTTACTTCCTATTTCTAACGGCATAAGCAAACATATAGGACTCTTTACCGGGCGCGATTTTCGTTGGACGATTCTCCACTCACAATTCGAGGAAGAAAGTGCACATTTTACTTGTGTAATGTAGAATTATGTATTTTTGTTAGCGGGATATCGGCAGCAAGAAAAGCTTCGCGTAGTTGTTGCGAACATGTGCACTTTCTTCCTTCGATTGTGAGTGGAGAATGGTGCAATAAAAATCGCGCCCGGTAAAGAGTTCGTATGTCGTATATGTTTATCGGTTTGCTCATGCCGGAATAGGAAGTATTTTAACACTAGACAGGAGCGTGATACATATTCTGTAATAAAGTCGATTCGGCTCTGTGAAGAAATCATATATATTTCTATCATATTCGTATATATGATGAAGAAGACATTCTTTTGAAATTATTTTTGCTAATCGATGAAATGGTTCAGAGATTTTTCATGCGATCGCGAATCATAGACAAGTGTGTCTCCGCGGTCTTCGCTTATTTCAGCAGTAGATCATATCTCGCGAGGCTCGCGAGTCTCACTCTACCATCGAGTCCGATCGCCGAGCGCTCAGCTGTTCTCGGCCCGGCTTCCGAGCTCGGTGTCCGTGCACGAACGTCCGGCCTCTACCGGGCGGGTGGTATGCATTTCATTGTCACGAAAAACGTTACAATAAAATATTTTTAAAATAATGATAGTAATGCAAGCTATGAAAATTGATCTTTACAGTGGCACTTTGTTTTTCTTACAGTATTACTGTTTACATAATGCATCGTCAAATAGATAAAATCTTTATAATCATCGAAAATGATTAAACACGAAAAGACATTACTTTTATAATTTTTGTAACGTTATATAAAGAAATTGTCTGTCAAATGCATACGTCATTCATTTACTGAAATATCTGGAAATGTGAATAAATTGCCAGTGATAATTAAACAAATTCAGAATCTTTAATCGACTAAACTGGCAATATTCAATCATCTTTTTTTCGAAATGAACTTATTTGAAAGACTGCGAGCCGACCAGATTTGTCAGATTCACACAGCACGTTTCAGATCAAATCGAGATGATGAAATTCGACCATGGATTTGGTCCGTTGATGTAGATAGTTTAAATTAATTTTAATTTTTATTGCGAAAAATATTACCCCAGCCAGGATTCGAACCTGGAACCTCCCGCATTCCGTTCGGGCGTCGTAACCAATTCGACTACCAGGGCATGTGGTAATATTCATCGCAATAACACATATTAAGATGACTTCTAAACAATAATAAGATGGAACACCGAAATTCTAGTCAAAGGTGTGGGTATAATAATAATAATAATACATTACTTAATTCGCCAGTGATAATTAAACAAATTCAGAATCTTTAATCGACTAAACTGGCAATATTCAATCATCTTTTTTTCGAAATGAACTTATTTGAAAGACTGCAAGCCGACCAGATTTGTCAGATTCACCAGCACGTTTCAGATCAAATCGAGATGATGAAATTCGACCATGGATTTGGTCCGTTGATGTAGATAGTTTAAATTATTTTAATTTTTATTGCGAAAAATATTACCCCAGCCAGGATTCGAACCTGGAACCTCCCGCATTCCGTTCGGGCGTAATATTTTTCGCAATAAAAATTAAAATTAATTTAAACTACATCAACGGACCAAATCCATGGTCGAATTTCATCATTTCGATTTGATCTGAAACGTGCTGTGTGAATCTGACAAATCTGGTCGGCTCGCAGTCTTTCAAATAAGTTCATTTCGAAAAAAAGATGATTGAATATTGCCAGTTTAGTCGATTAAAGATTCTGAATTTGTTTAATTATCACTGGCGAATTAAGTAATGTATTATTATTATTATTATACCCACACCTTTGACTAGAATTTCGGTGTTCCATCTTATTATTGTTTAGAAGTCATCTTAATATGTGTTATTGCGATGAATATTACCACATGCCCTGGTAGTCGAATTGGTTACGACGCCCGAACGGAATGCGGGAGGTTCCAGGTTCGAATCCTGGCTGGGGTAATATTTTTCGCAATAAAAATTAAAATTAATTTAAACTATCTACATCAACGGACCAAATCCATGGTCGAATTTCATCATCTCGATTTGATCTGAAACGTGTTGTGTGAATCTGACAAATCTGGTCGGCTCGCAGTCTTTCAAATAAGTTCATTTCGAAAAAAAAAAAAAAAGATGATTGAATATTGCCAGTTTAGTCGATTAAAGATTCTGAATGTGAATAAATTGTATGGCTTATTTTTTTAATGGCATTGAAATATTTACTACACTTTACAACGAATTGGTAAAAGAATGCTACTTTCACACATTTATTTTACATTTAATTAATTTAAATGGTGCTCATCTCGTCATGTCTTGCATATGTCTCTTGTGCAGCACAATCATGTATTTCAATATGACATTAGAAAGTTGACATTACAAAGTGATATTGAAATACATGATTGTGCTACACAATAGACATATGCAAGACATGACGAGATGAGCACTATTTAAATTAATTTAAAGTGAAATAAATGTCCGAAATTAGTATTCTTCTACCACGTAATTCGTTGTAAGGTGTAATAATTATTTAAATATCATTAAAAAAATAAGCCATGTAATTCTTTTACATTTTCAGTATTTCTGAAAATAAATTACATACATTTGACATACTGGGTGATTCAAAACAACCATATTGTCCCGCAAATGTCATTCCTGTCGCGATTCTGAGACGATTTGTCCTGTACCAAAAATTTTCCCGAAGCTAACTTTTCGAGTTAGTAATTAAAATAATTACCTTATCACGGGCCGGGTACAGGAGATAGGCAAGGCAGAGGCGGCGCGACTCACCGTCGCGGGCGCGTAGGTGAGGCCAGGTGAGGCACCTGCTGCGATCAGCTGATTGTTGCACACGAGAATACACACATGTGGACACATTTTCTATCTTTTTCTCTGTCACTTACTCAATTCGTCACTTACGTTCATTGACTCGAAGAATGTGTGTGTATTCTCGTGTTCAACGAACAGCTGATCGCAGTAGGTGCCTCACCTGGCCTCACGCGCCCGCGACGGTGAGTCGCGCCGCCCCCTGTCTTGCCTACCTCCTGTACCTGGAAAATTTTTGGTAAAGGAAAAATCGTATGAGAATTGCGTCAGGAATGTGACATTTGCGGGACAATATGGTTGTTCTGAATCACCCTGTATACAATTCCTTTATACAATAATGTCTTGGCGTTTAGTCAATTACAATGATTATAAAGATTGTATCTGTTTACATTAATGTATGATGTATTATGTAAAGATTAATATTAAGAAAAGCAAAATTAGAAAGACTAAAAAGATAAAATTTGAAATCTTATAATACCGTCGTAATTTTAAAAATATTTCATTGTGACTTTTTTTGCGGCAATAAAATGCATACGTTATTTGAAATAAATCTGTACATAATACTGACAGAAAAAATCTTTGAATGGTTAGATAGCAGTCTTCTCTTTATTTATATATTTAATTAAAAATTAACTATAGGTAATGAGACCGGCGTTTTCCTTTGACAAGGTTTAGATAAACAATATATTTAATTTCACGAATAACGCCGACACCCGGCGCGGCCTGGGTCAATGGCTGCCAGGGCTCTGAGTGATTGCGACAAATTATTTACTAGTTGGGCGCCAGTTAGTTTTATGAGAACTAACAAACTCCTATTTCATACTTAAGTTTTCGTAGTCGGCTAGCGATTTCAAGCAATCGAATATGAGACAACACAAGGGGAGTTCCGTCGGAAGACCCAAGGAATGTTGCAAATGTCAAGAGAAAGTCAGAGAGATAAGCAAGCGATATATAAGTGTATTGAAAATTGACTTACATTACAGGTTACGTAACTGTTCGCCACAAAACGGGCCACACAACTCGTTCACAATTGTTATTCGCACGCCGCCTACACAATTACGGCGTTGACAAATCTGTATCGACGAAACTACTCGAAAACCGGCAGACAGCTGATCGATTTCGCACCAAAATTTACGCATGGACTGATCACGCCGAAGACCGACGGAAAAGTCCCCGAGATCCCTCGGTCGCCTCGGTACCACGCGCCCACCCCTCCGATCCTACTAATCGTTACGGGTCGATACTTTCCGTCAGATACAGCCACGCTATTGGCTCTCCGTCTCGACGGTTTACAAGGGTCGGCGCCCGTGCAGCGCGGGCAACAGAAAATGTACAATCGGTATCCTATAAAAATTTTGTCGGATCGACCATTACATCGAGTGTCGACGCCGAGGGAACGATTTCAATTTTCCTGTCACACTCCCCTCCCTCGAACCTTGGCGTCGTGAACAAGATGTTCGGAGGATTTCGTGCAAGCTGTGTGTTTTCGTTCTGCTGCTCAACTTATAGTCACCTGAAAATCTCCCTTCCATCAACAAATTGTGGATATGACGTTTCTCATTGACTTCGGCAATTTGAGAAAGGAATGTTAGTAGGTGAAGTTGGAAATGATACACCTACTACTACGGTGACAAATATATTTTGGAGTCAAGGATAACTTAAATTATGCTTTATAATTTTATAGCAACTAATGCTTACTTACTAGGTAAGACAAACTACGCAACAAAACATAAACGGAAAACTTATTCAACTATTGTATATTAGTTATTTCGACGACCTTAAACTTAGATTTAATTTAATAATACTTCTTATGAGCTATAATAATTGAACTCAGTCTTCAAAACAAGACAACGTAAATTAGCGGAAAACAAAATATTTAACACAAAATCTTTAGGATTAGTCGTCGAAATTGTCATGGGGAGGGCAGCCTACATCCCGTTCTTATATTTTGTAGGTACTATGACGCGAATTTCTTCCCCATTTCGCATCTCCGGCCTCTCCCGCATGATCTCGTCCAGAGTTTTTTTTTTGTTACGCGGTGAGCATACCGCTTGGATCGCGAGGAGGTTTCTTTCCACTGACAATTCCTTTGCTGGTGGTGCAGCTGGATTGGCGACAAGCGGTGCAGAGAAAAGTGCATTCTCCCGGATCAGGAATATGCGCACACGGTTTGGGTAGTCCTCAGGGTCGTAAAACTTTGCTTTGACCTTCCTTTTCAGGACTTCTGCGCCTTCGTTGATCAAATATTGGTGATCTTTGGGTACCAATGCTGTAGGCCAAGTTGCATAATTGAGTCTCAGCCAGTCGGCAATGTCTCCGTACCGTACATTGCAGTCCGGACATTCAGGACAACATAGAGACAAGTCCGTGGCACATCCTGGGCATCGGTTGAGGGCAAGCTCATGTTCTATCCCATGTGGGTAGATGCAGTCGTCAGTGTCAAATCCGTCAGCCCCACAAATCTGACAGAATCCGGGGCGATAAGGCAGTTTGCAGTCCTTGAAGTGGTGTTTCTTTGAACGGCAGTTGACACAGCCAGCGACGCGACGTACTTCTTGCCCACGGAGGTGACAAAGGTCTGGGTCATGCAGTCAACCACGATCCACCTCACTGATTATCCTGCAATCAGCGAGATACAACGGCGTTTTCCGACTCGCAGCGCCGGGAAGTTCTGAAACGCCGAGTTCCCTCAGTACTTCGTCAAAAGATGGCATTTTTTTAACGGTGATAGCATTACAGCTACCGAGGGGGCTACCAATGCTCTAGGATCGTCAGTTGTCTTTGACGCCCTCTTCCATCTTGACGACATTTGCAATGGGTGATCTCTGCTGAGAATGCGGTTACGTTTCACGTTTTCTGCATGGATTTCGGCAGCAGAAATCCTGGTTGGTTTCGTCAATTTGAGGCGAGGGGGAGGAAGAGCCCGGATTTCCTTAAGTAGTCGTAGGGCTTCAGGGCTCGTTGTTGATGTAGCTTCCCTGACTTCCTCCTCTGGGAACGGCTCGTCATGACTGGCTGCCGTGGAAGTTCCCGACACGTTACACGAGTACGTGGATCGTCGCTCACTCCCGAGGCGGGGTCACACGAGGCATCCGAAAAATTCTCATGTTCGTCGTCCCGTTTGATCCAAGCTTCTTGCAACCGTGCCTTGTCCTGCTGAGATTCGCGTTGGGTTAGGAGAGCCTTGACTCGCTCCTCAATCTCCAATTTCTGTTGGAGCAACTCTTCCAGCGTAGTCTTGTCCTCTCCGCCGTCCATGATGCCTTTATTATAGTCAGGTGGGTTTTGTCGAATTATCTGTAGAATTTTAAGAGTTACGTAGACTTCGACGAGGAACCTTCAGATCTGTTACATAGTACTTGCCGATGATTTTATCAGCTTTGTCTGCCAGTTCGACGATCATTGGCCCGATTATTCGTTTTACGATTGCTGGGCCTAGATACCGGTGACCCAATTTAGCCGAGTACCCTCCAGCTTTATTACTCAATTTTTTATTTGGATAATAAACTTCCGCACCGATATTTAAGTCAAACCGCTTTGTTCGGTCACAATTAGCCTTGGCAAGACGTTTGTCGGAATATGACTTCAACTGATTTTCAACCTGATGTCGTAATTCGTCGAATTTACTTATTTTTTTAACCCAATGTTTGACCAGGTCGTCCGTTACCCTCCTCATTACCATCGACGAAACATCTCCGTTGGCTAATGTTTGCCTCTCGCGCGTAATTCAAGTAAAACGGCGTGACTCTACTACCGGCATATGGTACCGTATTGTATGCGAGTTGGAGTTTTGACAAATCTTTATCCCATTCGTTTTGACTATCTTTTATGAACGCGGCAATCATTGGTTTTATCGTCCTATTGACGCGTTCTACCGGATTTGCTTGAGGGTGCGCCAGTGGGGTAGTGATGTGATTTATTTTCTTAGCTGTTAGAAATGCTTTAACATCTTTGTTTACGTATTCCGTACCGTTATCCGTGATAATTGACTCGGGGATGATTCCCCATTTGTCAAATACCGTCTCCAAGATCCTAATGACATTTTTACCGGTTTGCCTACGTACTGGGAACAGTTCGACAAATTTCGTATAGAGATCCTCCACGACAATTATGTATACATTGCCCTTCTTTGAACGAGTAAACGGTCCTACCGTATCGATCGACAATTGCACCCACGGTGTGAGTAGAGGTCTGGTCATCAAAGGTCCTTTCAGTGGCCTCTGATTAAACTTGACCTTCATACACACGTCGCAGTCCTCGACAAAGGATTTTACATCTTGCGACATGCCTGGCCAGTAATAGTTTTGTCGTATTCGATCGTATGTGCTATCTCTACCCAGGTGCCCTGCCTGTGGAGTTTCATGGTTTTCGCGCAAAATCTCGAGAACTTCAGCTGGTCTAACTACTCTTTTCCACGGATATTTGTCATCGATCAGCATTTTCGCGTAATCTGGTCTATGATAATATAGCTCGTCATTCTCGATCTTCCAATCCACGAATCTATCGGGTTGTTTGCTTACAAGTTCGCGTTTTACATCATACCAATCTTTGTCACGAATAGTTGTTAAGTTAGCTCGACTTTTAATTGTTTCCTCGACCGTTTTCTCCCACCCAAGGGGATCGACGTCAACGTCGTACATGCGCGAAAGGGCATCCGGTGCCTCGTTTGTTGTTCCGCTCCTTCCGTCTGATGTCTCGTCAGTCGTCAACGTTGACAATTGAATAATTTCCGCGGGTTGTTCGTCTGAATTGACCGATTCCGGATCGATTTCATCCTCGGACCATTCCGAATCGCTTGAGAGCGTTGCTAGTAGATCTAATGATACTGTCTCGCGATTAACGTTAGCCATGTTAGCTGAAGGCTGATTTGATGTAGGTATATCGGCGCGCGTTTCTAATCTATCTAGGGATTTTATCTGCTCTATATTAAATTTTCTCTCTCCCTCAATCGGGCCTTCTGTGGCGGTAGCCTGAGGGGGGGTTACTGCCGGCCCTGCTCGTTTCCCGACCGCGTTGGACAATCCTTATTCACGTGGCCCTTATTTTGACAAATATGACACAAGACTTGCCGTTCCGCGGTACAAAAACGCGCCGTGTGTCCCATCTCGCCACAGTTATAACAAAATATTTTAGTAAAGTCTCGGGCAGGCCTTGCTTGAGGGGCCGGTAATTGTTCGTTTGGGGTGTCTGTTGACAACTTCGCGGATTTCTTAAAGGTCGCTATATTCTTTTCGAGCCTCTGCTTACTAATGTCTTTGTATTGTTTGCCGTACTATTTTCCTTTTTAGAGTTACGTGACGATTTTACCTGTATAGCCCTCAGTTCGGTTGCGCTCTCGTCGCTACTCTCGCCTCCAATAGATTGAATATCGGATTCGTCGGTGTTATCCTGTAAACACCTCAAATCCGACTTAGAGGACCTTACGCGCGCTCCCTTTTGAGCCTCGACTGAACGATGATATAAATAATTTCGCTCATTTAAGTAGTGCAGAAATTCGTCATAATCGCGGATAGGCAGATTCAGGACTTCGAAAGTTAATCTTGGATTAAACTTTACGAGAATTTGTTTTAATTGTTCGCGAAATGACGGTGGATTCCGCATTCCTTTCGAAGATAAGACGTGCTCGACAAGTAAATTCTGCTAGGGTTTCCCCTTTCTCGAACTTCAAGTTACAGACTTCTAGGAAAAGTGCTCCATCGTCCTTCTTTACTGCCCATTGAAAGCGAAAGGCGCGTGTGAAATCTTTCCATGTCTGCCAACGTTGTTTATTTAACAGATACCAAGCTCTATACGGTCCCTCGAAAACGCTTGACAGGCACGGAACAAATAGATCCTTTCTTATCCCGCTCACGCTCAACTGATCTTTCAAAATAAGCAAGAATTGTTCCGGGTCTTTCTCCGTTTTGGGAAACGTGATGTTCCAATTCCTGACAATACGGCCGATTTTCATGGCTGATTCAAGTTCGCGATCATATGCGTACGCGGGCGAGTTGTTTTCCCTACCACCGTACCGATTTGTTGACATGGTATTCCTTCCCGTTTGCGCGTGACGATAACCAGTCAGCTCCTCGGGTATTATCGTCGCTATCGTCCGATTCGCTACTATTCCACGATAGAACTCCCCTCCTAATTGATGACGATCGTTGTTCGCGCCAGGATCTAAAGTTAGGGGTACGAATCTCACCACGTTCTGCTTCAAATCTATTTTGCATCATTTGACGATATTCCTCATTAGTTACATAATTTTCTTGAGTGACTAGTTCACCTTCGGGGGTCATTTCCGTGACTACGAGCCTAACCGAATTATTTGATAACCTATTAACTCGGCGACTGCTCGATTCCGTATCCACAAATCGCAAACTTCGGTGCCTACTGTCTATTAAATTTTCTGCCCGAAAATCTACATGGCGAGTATCCCCATTCTGTAACGAACTATCTGCCCGTCTGGTTCCAGACGACCTGGGCCGCGCAGTATCATTTAAATTATTCGACGATCCCGCGCCGACTTTATCTATTTGACGGTATGACTCAGCTTGCGGATTATTAATTAACGTATTATTATTATTATTTTACTGGGTAGCTCGGTTCCAGACGACCTAAGCCCATCGGTATTTCTCAAACTACTTGACAACCCGGTGTCAATTACATTATCTCTCACACCTTGCTGTATCATAGTATTCCCCGCCGTGTCCCCACTTCCAGACGTATCGTTAGGGCATGCCGGGATTTTATTATTAATTGATCAATCAACAATTTCAGACTTCCCATTATTTCAGTCATTTTGCTCTCGAGTGCCTCGACTCGGCCTATCCTTACTTCAAAACTGTCTAGCCTATTTGTCAAAGGTCCTAATATCGTTTCTATTCGCATCGATCGAAAATCTTCATTAGGAGTTGGGGTTGCTCCGCGCGAGCCCCTTCCCCTACCCATTGGGGTACCCCCTCTCCCGATCATAGGGGAATGACCAATACTCAGTCTTGTCATAATTCCCGCGTCCAAGCCGAGAGCGGCTAATCTGTCCCCCGCCCCCGCGCTCCGGGCGGCCGGTGCCTGAACGGACTCGCTCCGCTTATCGATACTAGCCACGTCTTTCCCCTCCAGACGGTGCGGGAGACGTTTCGTCGATCATCGCAAACGGAGCCTGGTCATTTGACTGATTTCCACTTTCCATATTCAAAGCTCTCGCACTTGACCTTGTCGTTCTCTTAGGCGGCGAGCTAAACATGTTTACAGGAAATTTCCGAACACTAATAATCTTTAACGATTTATCTTGCCAAGACGTTATCGGAATTCAATTAAGATTTTAAGTAATTTACTTGACCGTGATAACTTAATGTTATGTTCGTTTATAATCGGGCCAAGATTTACAATTCAATTAAATAAACAGATAAATGATAAACGCGAAATTACAAATAATAAATAATAAACAATTAGATACATAATTAGATGACAATTAAACAATCAATCAATTAATAAATAATCAAATAACATGCAAGCAATAAGTAAAATATATTAGCACCTCTGTAGGAAGAAATTTTGAAAGCGTTGTAGAGTATTATTCAAGCATTGAGTGAAAGAGAGTCGAACATGACGAGATAGAACTGTGTTGTCGCAGTTACCACTGAAGGTCTCTCAGTGTTTATGTTTTCTATCTCAGTCGCTCATGCGAATTCCACACACTATTACAATCCGAACAGCTTCTCGTCGTGCTCGGCTTTACAAATAAATTCCTCAGAATTTCAGAATCTCTTGAGTTGCTCACAGAATTTTACAATTATCTGAATTTATTGCCGACGTCGCCCCACGTTGGGCGCCAAATGAGACCGGCGTTTTCCTTTGACAAGGTTTAGATAAACAATATATTTAATTTCACGAATAACGCCGACACCCGGCGCGGCCTGGGTCAATGGCTGCCAGGGCTCTGAGTGATTGCGACAAATTATTTACTAGTTGGGCGCCAGTTAGTTTTATGAGAACTAACAAACTCCTATTTCATACTTAAGTTTTCGTAGTCGGCTAGCGATTTCAAGCAATCGAATATGAGACAACACAAGGGGAGTTCCGTCGGAAGACCCAAGGAATGTTGCAAATGTCAAGAGAAAGTCAGAGAGATAAGCAAGCGATATATAAGTGTATTGAAAATTGACTTACATTACAGGTTACGTAACTGTTCGCCACAAAACGGGCCACACAACTCGTTCACAATTGTTATTCGCACGCCGCCTACACAATTACGGCGTTGACAAATCTGTATCGACGAAACTACTCGAAAACCGGCAGACAGCTGATCGATTTCGCACCAAAATTTACGCATGGACTGATCACGCCGAAGACCGACGGAAAAGTCCCCGAGATCCCTCGGTCGCCTCGCTACCACGCGCCCACCCCTCCGATCCTACTAATCGTTACGGGTCGATACTTTCCGTCAGATACAGCCACGCTATTGGCTCTCCGTCTCGACGGTTTACAAGGGTCGGCGCCCGTGCAGCGCGGGCAACAGAAAATGTACAATCGGTATCCTATAAAAATTTTGTCGGATCGACCATTACATCGAGTGTCGACGCCGAGGGAACGATTTCAATTTTCCTGTCACAGTAAACAATATTCTTTTAGTAGTTAGTACCAGAGGCGTTATTCGTGTGCTGGTTACTTTTAATAATGCCAGAGGCGTTAATCGTAGCCTGGCTAGATTTAATTAATACCAGAGGCGTAATCGTGTGCTGGTTATTTTTAATAAAGCCAGAGGCGTTAATCGTGGGCTGGCTAGATTTAATTAATACCAGAGGCGTAATCGTGTGCTGGTTATTTTTAATGAAGTCAGAGGCGTTAATTGTGGGCTGGCTAGAATTAATTAATACCAGAGGAGTTAATCGTGGGCTGGATACTGTTGGTGAAATGTCAGAAAGTCTATTCCGACGTGAAATAATTGTTTATAAATGCCACAAACATTTTTCTTATAGCATTGTTATAATAACGTATACACTTAATTCGTATTATAAATAAGTGTGGCGGCTCTCCGCAAGCCACCAAGAAATACCGGGAAGTAACCCTGTCGATTCTCTCCCGTTGATGGATATGAGGCGGCTCCGCAAGCAATCTAAAATCCTCGCCATTCTTATCGTTGGCATGCGAGAATATGGCCATCAGGATTTCGCCCTCTCCGACGGCACACGACGCGAAGACGTGATCATCGGGGTTACATCCTCCCCGTCGGCACGCGCGGAACTCAGGTTAATATTTACGATACGCGCGGGATAATTTCAAGTTGTCGAAACGCGGAGGCATTCAAGATATTAATCAAGCGCGAATTTCAAAACGATGACCGAGGGCGAGATTCAAGGGATGAAAAGTCACCTAGCAACCAAAGTCGCCAAGCAACCAAGGGTTGTTACCGGGATTTTGCGGTATAAAAGACGGGCCGATTTCCGAAAAATGAGAGTAAATCAGCAGCAGTCGACCACAGCGGATCTCCCTCCGGCCTCAAGACGAAGAAACCAGGGCCACCACTCCCATCTCGGCTCGCCGAGGATGAAGCTATAGCGCAGGCGACGCTACGCAAAAGGACTCGTCCGCTACCGCTCCAGAGATACGCGAGCCAGAAAAAGGTCATCCTCCTGGATTCTCCGGTGACTGGCGCCAGGTCGCCAATCGGCGCCAAGCGCCCAGTCGCCAATCGGCGCCAAGCGCCCAAAGATCCGACCGGCAACGACGGTGAAACGACCGCCGCAAAGCGTTAAACGCTCGACCGGAGAGGTACTCCCGACTCCTGGAGAAAAGCGACAGGATCGCTCTCTACCGCGCTTAGACGCAAGCCCTGCTGGAAAACGACTGTCACAAAGCGTTAAACGCTCGATTAGAGAGGTTCTCCCGACTCCTGGAGGAAAGCTCCAGGATCGTTCTCTGCCGCGCTTAGACGCTAGCCCCGCTGCTGCAGGCGCCGGAACGCCAACAAAAGGTATTTCTTTAACCAGCACCACATCACTCACAGGCGCCAGTCGCTTCTCAACTAGCGCACAGTCGCTAAAAAGCGCTACGCGCCTTACACAAAAATCATCAGGCGCAAGACGCCAGAAACGCTCTTCTCCAATTCTCAGCGCTAGTCGCTTAATTCACAAAAAGAAATCCTGTTTCTATTTAGGAACATCGACACCGAAACTAGCCGAGGAAAAGCCCCTTAGCTTAGAGGTTTCCCCCATCGACTCATCAGGATCTACATCTCCATACAATTGGGTTGTTCCTCCGCTTGTTTCTCCTCCTCTTCTCTCACCCTTTCAATTGGTGTCTGAAGGTACTCAAGCTGGTTCAACCTGGAAAAACCTTCGTGATGCTGTGACGCAAACCGTCGAGAAGGTGACAGGAAAAGAAAACCGGCGATCCATCGGTACGCAAACGAAGCCTCGAGGAGGCTGGCAAGAGAGAGAGAGAAGAAGGAGGTTCGAAGAGGACAAGAGGAGAGATAGAGGGAGAAGAGAAAGAAGAACCTACAGAAATTAAAATAATATTCTTTAAAGTTATATTCTTTGTAATGTTATAAATTCAAACAATTTAAAGAATGAAATAAACTTGTTCAAACCAAATCTATTAAACAATTCTTAGCGTATTAAAAAAGGTTAAGCGTACTAGAAGCGTTCATAACTTAAGCGTAAATCGCTCACTCATTACGCGTAATTAACCTAAAATAAGTAATATACCTAAATAAAAAAAGGAAGGACTGCTCTCTAACTTTTCAGTGATTAAAATTCTGTCGGTATTTTTTTAAAATAAAAAGAAACGAGAAATATTGTCTATGTAAATGCACTAATATTGAACTTGATACTTATTTGTATTTTTATTTGCAGGCGACAGCAATTGAAATTGGCTTCATAGCAATTGAAGGAAGAATTGCGTACTGGTGATGAATCCATCAGCTCTGTCGGAGTCAGTGACATCACTGTCCAACACGATGGATTCGAAGAACAGTACTCAAGAGGTACAGAGATTTGACGCCAATAAAAGGTACGTACAAAAATGTCGAGAAATGCGAAGATAACAATAATCTTGTTATCGAAAAAGGCCCTATGGATACAAATTGTATCCAAGAAAGCATGTTTGAAGGCCGTCGCATTAAAACATTTTGTGGTTCTACTGGCGATGAATCTGTCGATATTTCAAAATCAGTGGTTACTCCCGGTACGATAGATGTGGAGCTTCGTACCCAAGAAAAGTGCTTGGCTCTAACGCCGAAATGCACAGGTACGTACGACAATGTCCAATATCGCGAAGATGACGATATTGAACATTATATTCTTGTTGAGGGTGCGAAGGAACCTACCTATGTCCGGAAATCTGTGGAATCACTGGTTAGTCCCGGTACGATGGATGTGGAGCTTCGTACTCAACAAACGTGCCCGGCTGAAATGCCGGAACGCACAGATTATGCCCAACATTGGACATTACCTGAAGATGACGAGATTGAGAACTCTATTCTTGTTATCGAAAAAGGCGGTACGGAAACAGGTCGTATCGCAGAACATGAGCCTGTAGGTCGTCGCATTATGGACTTATTTTTTTACTTAAAAGAATTGCATCGGACGTTTGATAATCACAAATCCAAGGCAGTATTTCAATGCTCATTTGAAGGTTGGACATGCGTAAAATCTCGTCGCCGTGGGTTACTCACGCAATTCTTCTTCAAATGTCAAACGTGCAACTTTGAAAACAATTTTTGGTCTGAACCCGTAGATTCCGACAAAATATTAGATATTAATAGAGCTGCTGTAGCTGGAACAATAACAGCTGGAATTGGTTACGCCCAGCTAGAAGAGCTATGTGCAGCCATGAACATTCCTTGCATGGCTGAACACACATACATTAAGTATCGCGAAGACTTAGTTGACATTTTTCTAGAAACGGCCATGGAAAGTATGAAAATGGCAGCCGAGGAGGAAA
>JASTWQ010001209.1:0-21668 GCA_035220615.1 Leptothorax acervorum
GTACATACAACTACATACGTACATATGTACGAATGTGTATTATATAAAAAAAAGACGCCAAGCACGCGTGGTGTACCTTGAAATTTTTCACATTTTATATTAATTTTTTCACTTTAATGGGAATACATTTTTTAAAAGAACAATAGTTATCTTTCGATATAATATATATTTAATTGGCGCATAATTTAAACATATCATTTCTTTTTTTTGTAATAAATATATTACTTCGATTTTTTCAAGGTAAATATATTACTTTGGTTTTTTTAAAGTAAAGCTATTACTTGGATTTTTTCGAGGTACAAAGATAACTACTTCGATTTTTTCAAGGTACACCACGCGTGTTTGGCGTCTTTTTTTTACCTTTTTGTAAAAGGTAATTTTGTACGGATATCACCCCTTTTTTTATAGATACATCAAACGCCATAATGTTTATCGACGTCGACATTTATGTCTGATAAAATCAAATGTAAATATTTTTTGTATTATAACTTACAAGAATTATATCTGAGAGTTTGACATCCTTAAATGTGCAGTGTAGTTTGTATAAATTTATAAATCATTAAAAAAATTAAGACACAAAATATGAATATATTAGGCAAAGTCAAATTTGTCGAGAGCATTATGCATTATGCACTGCATTATGCAGTGTTTGCTATAAATAAATTTTGTCGAAAGAAAAACAGATTTGATACAGAATTTGGCATGTACGATGCTATTGGCAGAATGTCATAGTAGATAATATATGTATAGTAAAGTTTGTTAACAAAATAAGGCAATTAATAATTTATAATACAAACTACACTGCACATTTAATTAAGGATGTCCTGTCAGATATAATTTTTGTGTTATATACAAAATATAATACAAAAAATATTTAGACTTAATTTTATCATATATATTTGATAGTCATTATTAGAGAAAAAGAGAGAGAGAGAGAGAGAGAGAGAGAGAGAGAGAGAGAGAGAGAACGCGAGCGGGGAACGCGAGCGGGGAACGCGAGCGTGACCGCGAGAAAGAGCAATACGTACGATAGATATAACTCGCGACCCTCGCACAGGGTGTATCCCAGGAACCAGCCATCCGCAAGGCGCGAACTCTGTCACTCCAGCACTGCACTTCGTTCGGAGTGTTCGGACGCGACGACGCGGACGGAATATTTCTCGACGACGCGGACGTCTAAAGCGGCACATAACATGTACGAGTTTGATTCGCGAGCCGGACTCAAACGTTTTTCACCACACACACACTCCCGAATAGTCCCGAAATTTGGCTCGTCGGACGCTGAGCCCGTCTCGTAACATCTCACCCACGCTATTGTTTACGAAAGCTTCTTTGCTTACGACCACGATCGCAGCGTTACGATAGATGTAGACGCACCTTAATAATTCATACGATAACTGTCACGACGAACGTTACGATCGTCGTAATGAGCTTACGATCCATCGTAACGCTGCAATCGCGATCGTAAGCAAAGAATTAAGCTGTCGTAAACAATATATCTATGTTAATATATCTAACTATAAACACACTTTTCTTCGCGCGTCGAGAAGGCTGACATGTTAGGTTATACTGTTGTAACGCTAGACAAGTGTCACAATCTTCCGAGTTCAAGTTGAGTCAACTCATATAATGAGGTTACGATAGCTGTCGAGCGTTACAATCGTTGTAAGGAACTTAACATTACGATAAATGTAAACGCAGCCTCGCGCACCAACTAACGTACACGTCAGTCACGTCACTGCACATAAACATGCTGTCTCTTTCGTTGTCATGGAGACGCTCGAGACTGGCAATATCGCCCTCTCGCTCTCTCTCGCGAACGCGATTTATTTATTTATCGGCGAGCCGGACTTGAACGTTTTTCACTACACACACATTCCCGAATCGCGCAAAGCCCGAGTCGATCCAGCCGCGTAGGTTATCTCGCTCCGCGCTGTCATACACCGCCGGGCCGCGGGGCGCCGGAGGTGCGACTGCACTCAGTACACCAAGTGCACCGCTGGCGACACTTTGTTGCTCTAAAATGGAAAATAGCGCCATTAACGTCAAGATTGTGAAAGTGACGCGCTACCCGTGGCGCCACGGCGCGCCGTGGCGAGAGTGTGAAAGTCACGATCTGGGGGACGACGATGACGTATCTTAATTGAAAATTTCACACTTTATCCTATGCATCGTAATATCTCCGCTCGTAGGGCACGTAGCGGAAAAATAAAAACACTTTTCTTATATAAATTTGGTCCAAGCTTTACGATAAGCCTAGTTAGAACTTGATCCGTTCACTGGTTATCCAGATCTAAAAATCTCGGGTACTCGCAACTCGTCGCGTCGCGTATATAGAGCCACGGCTGTCTCGCTCCGCGCGCACTTGGCGCGAGACACTACCGTGTCTCTTGATGACATTAATTGATAATTCGGTAATCGTGTAAAATTATACATGTAAAAGTATACAGTTTGTTGCATAAATGGAAACCTGTAAATCTCGAATGTATTCTTTCTTACTATTTGTTATCTTTATTGTTTCTTTTACATCTTAATACATACTTTAATATAAAAAAAAAATATTTAAAAAATATTAATATTAAAAATGAAATTGCACGAATAAAATTAATAAGTGTAAGTGTAAGTGTTTTCATGTTTTTCGATCCTTTCTCGACAGTGTGGTATTATTTTGAGAAACATTTCTTGAAACAACTTTTTCTTCTTGCATACTAACATAAGTTTCGAAACATAAGAAATTAAGAAAGTGAGAGTTGTATTAAATAAAAATATAATTTATTACAATATTACTATAAATTTCACTTTAAGGTACACATATTTATATACATTATTTCATTCTGTCAAGTATATTTACATAATTAATACAAAATTACAAACGTTATTGTACATTGTTTTTTCTCGAGTAGATGAGATTGTCTCCTTTGTTGGGCCTGGCACAGGTGACAGACTTGCAGCATTTATTGGTTCTACAGGTGACGTTGATGGACAAACCAAATTAAAGGTCCGCTTAACAATGTTACAATTTACATTGCCTTTGTCATGTGCCCTAATAAAGAAAATATGAATGTAGTTTCATTGTCACACGGTTCTTGGAGCAACATCCATAGTCATTTTGTCATAAGCGTATGAATATTAATAGTTTAACTTTATTATTCTTAAAAAAAGGAGGGGGTCAATATTTGCTTTGTTTAATAAATTACACATCCAACTTACTGTTCGTTTGTTGTTACCAGATGCAATGTTGGTACAGCAGTTGGCAAATGTCGTCTTTTAAAAATATTTTCTCCTCTCTTTCTCTTCGATTGAATGAAAGATTCCGGAGTAAAGTGTACGGAGCAAATTCGTGCTTAAATAACAGATAAAAAAGATACATTACAAAACTTCTGATCTTTCAAACAATATAGTTTTTGTTACTTCATGATACAGTATATCAAAATAAACAAATTTAAATTTTATCATGCAGAGGCATACCGTAACGATGTTCAAAGGCAATATAACCTCTACAATGCTCCGAAACCATCCTTCACGGATAATTTTGTTATTCGGTAATTTATGAAAATTTGCTTGCTCCGGTGTGCATGTTCTGCAATTATTTTCACAGTTTTTCACTATGCAGCGCACCATTTTCAATGATTTTTCACGTTTCACGACGCTCACGTTTTGACAGAGAATGTCAACAACGACAAATGCAGAAGTAAAGTAAGATCAAGTAAGATAGAAGAGAATAACCAGAGAGTGCGAGAAGGATGTTTAGACACCAATCGTACCAAACTTTCAAAGCTAAACATTTTGTTTTTCGAAGTTGCCTGCCCTGTGTTTTTTCGTGCGCCAAAGGCTGAAAAGGGGCGTGGTTTACGAGTTTTGCGCACACCATGTATTCTTTCCACCATGCTCGCGCTTGATGTCGACCGCCAATCGAAAACGAAAGTTACGCCGGGTCTCTTGCCACCGCTAACGGAAAACGCGAAAATATGGCGTGTCGACAGCAGAGCGGGAGCGCGACCCCCCGCAGCCCGCTCGTGGCTTGACAATATGATAACGGGCGACCTCACCGATACGTTGCCCCCTGCGCCTCGTCTTCGCCGGCTTGGCCTCCTCGTTCGCTCGAGTCGGTGGTCTCTCGGGCCGGGATTCCTCACACACGAACGCACGGCGACACGAGAACACAAAACACGTCCGGTCGGATCGGCGGATAGCACGGAAGAGGAAGAGCGACGTCGCACTCGATTGCGAGTCTAACTCTTCGCCCCCGGCGGGGGTTGCGCGGCTGTATTGCGCGCCGGCCGGCTGTCATCGACGTCGCGCGTGATCGTATTCGATCCGCGCGACGCAACGCCGTAAGTATCGAAGGCGCCTTGCACCCTCGCTAGATTTTCCGGGCCCGCCTCGGGCACGATTTCCTCCGGAGGAGAGGACGTCCACGCTGTTGGCCCCGGCCGCCGTTGTTCCGTCTCTGAATCCGACGACTCGACCTTCCGGGTGTCCGCGGTTCGTGATTCAGCGGGCTCGGGGCGCCTCGCGTCCTCGCGACGGCACCCGTGACCGCCCCTGCTCGGCTTTCGCGGGACTCCTCATCCCCCGCCTTTGTCGCCTCGCGTCTCGCCACGCCTCGCCGCTTCTTGCGGGTCTATAACGGGTGGGCCGTAATCCTCGCCGACAGCCGTCTTCTGGCGCGGTGTCCTCCCTTTCGATCGATGGGGCGCCGCTCGGAAAATAATTATACAAAATAAATAATCGCATTTTTAAGGGAGGACACCACGGTAACTGCCCATTTTCGACTGCCTTCTTTGGTATTTTTCTTTTTAGGAAAGAATAAAATATATGGTCAAAAGAAGTTATGAGCTTTATCACACATATATTAAAGTATGTAAAAAAAATTTTTATTTCTAAGAAAGATACAAAATGGCGGTGCATGAGTCGCTATAGCACTAGTGGTTTTCAGCAAACCCTCTCCGCGGCACGCAGCAGAACTCAAACAATTTTCATCCGATCGACTTAAAATTTTAACTGTAGCTTCTCAGATGAATTTAACAGTCAAGTACGGCGGGAAATTAAAAAATATATAAAACAAAAAAATAGAGGCGAGTTTGAATAGAAAGTTATAATTTTCGACCATAATTTTCGTATAAAAAGTGATATATTTTTTACAAATTTTAATTAATCGAAAAATGCGCTCGTACTTGACTGTTAAATTCATCTGAGAAGCTACAGTTAAAATTTCAAGTCGATCGGATCAAAATTGTTTGAGTTCTGCTGCGTGCCGCGGAGAGGGTTTGCTAGTGCTATAGCGACTCATGCACCGCCATTTTGTAGAAATAAAAATTTTTTTTACATACTTTAATATATGTGTGATAAAACTTAAAACTTTTTTTGACCATATATTTTATTCTTTTCTAAAAAAAAGAAGGCAGTCGAAAATGGAAAGTTACCGTGGTGTCCTCCCTTAACGCGAATTAACGCCCCTTGGAGGTCTCGACGCCCCGCACGCTCCCGGCCGGTCGTCGGGCGCAAACCCCGCGCCCTGTGACGGCGGCGGGGACGCTGTCACGCGCGGCAATGCCGCAACGTCACAACACAGTGATAAACCGTTTACACCTTGGACGTGAAACTGGTTTTATAGGACCCATGGTGTCCGTGTGAATTATTTGAAGCGTCCTAATAGCTCGACTCCTCTTATCTTTAAAAGGTAAGCTTTTCATCTTAGCCATGACACATACTTCACAATCTAGAATGGAATCATCTAACTGTACATCTTTTAATCTTTCCTCTAATTTTTGCAAGCGCTTTAAATAATTCAATGATGCTTGACCCAGACGAACGTGTTATAACATTGCCTTATTTTGTTTTATAAACTTGACCTGCTCCGTCTCGAGTGGGTTCGCTGTGCAAATATATTTAATAGTATCAATAACTTCTACTTTATCTAACTCTATAATTTTTCTACTAAGAACCGACTCATAAAAGTCTGAACCCTTTTTCGACTTACTCGAGTCAGCTTCTAAGCTTTCTTCTATTTCACCGAGCCTTCCATTATTCTCTCTTCCAACCGCAGATGCAGTTTCGTCTGAATTTAACTTATCTTCTACTCCCTCCGAATCCACTGATCCGAAGACTTTAACCTCTGCCTGCGGTTGTTCGGGAGACTCGCCGAGTGTTACTATTCGCGCTCTACATAAATAATTTTCGTACTCTGATTTCTTCTTATCTTTTGTAATTTTCTTAGCTACTAGCGTTATTATCCAATTTGGTTTATCATAAATCCCGTCTAAATAGGTTTTTTCTGTTTGTTTGTCAAAAACTTTCAGCTTTT
Source organism: Leptothorax acervorum (assembly GCA_035220615.1). Taxonomy (NCBI): domain Eukaryota; kingdom Metazoa; phylum Arthropoda; class Insecta; order Hymenoptera; family Formicidae; genus Leptothorax; species Leptothorax acervorum. The sequence continues at coordinate 6,308 of JASTWQ010001209.1, forward strand.
CATCGTCTAGATATATTCCTAACCCTGCATCAGCAAAACGTCTAAGAGATATTACATTTTTAGCTATATCTCTTGCAGCAATTACATTTGTTAGTTTAATTACTCCTTCTTTTGAAACATTAGATTGAAGGAAAAGATCTCCTTTTCCGTCAATTTCTATGTCCGCAGCTCTATTTTTATTTGTACTTTCTATTATTTCTCCGGGACATTTTCTAAAATCACTTAAGACTAAACTTTTATTTATAATGTGTTCAGTAGCACCCGAGTCAGCAATAAAAGTGATTTTATTATTTTTCTCTATAGTATCTAATTTGTAAGCTATCATACCTGATTGTTGTTTCTTTGGTTTGTTTGAATCGTTTCCTTTATTTCCTTTTTTTACGCTTGAAGCACTGGTATTCGCCTTGAAACTTCTGTTGAACTTTCTTTTCGTAACCTTTTCCCTATTATCTACTCTAGCATAACCTTTATTTTCCGCTCCCTCCTTATCTCTAGATTTTTGTATTCCTCTTTTAAATTTATTAAATCTATTATCAACATACCTTCCTCTGCCTCCACGTCCTCTACCTCTAGAAAACTGGCTTGATCCTGCAGCTCCCTTTTGGAAGCAATCATCTCCCTTGTGATTTGTTACCCTTTTACAATAGTAACAAAACCACAGTTCAAATTCTTTAAGAGGACATGAATTAGATCGATGTCCAGACTTGTTACAACAGAAGCATTGACCATCGAGACCAGATTGCCATTTTGGTACTTGATTTGCCATATTTGCTTTTGTTTCCTCTTTGGTTCTGTTATCCGCACATCTCTCTGCTTCTAGCTACGACAAAAATGATTTGATTTCTTCTAAATTCATCTCTCTAAATTCAGTCTGTCTTCTTATAAGGTCTGCCGAGCGAAGCTCAGGCACTGACCCTGTTACAGTTTGATAAAAAGCCGATCTTTTCTCTTGATTGGTTAAGGGCACGGCTCATTCACAGTTCTCATACTGTCTGATTATTGTATCAAATCTTTCACAGAAGTCAAAGACTTTCTCCTTGGGCCTCATTTTCAACTGGTAGAGCCGCGTAGACTCCTTACCGAAGAGTGCGTGAAATTAGTTCCATTTCTCTTAAACTTTTTTAATTTTTGCAAGATAACTAGGATCTTTTATGTGTAGTATTCTTTTATGGTAGTCCTCATCTAAATGATTAATAATTATGTCTCTAACCAACCCTTTTCTTCTACTGGTCATTTCTTCACCGAAATCACCAGGGACATGAACTGATAGATCAATAACGTCTAAAAGATTGTTAAACATCAATTCTGACTGCAAATAATCCAGCCAAAGGGTCATATTTGTTTTTCATGTCAATTTATATTCTCGTCTAACGTTTACTTTTGTCGCAGTTTTCTCCACCTCTAATGTTCTCTTTAAATCATTAAAATTCTTTCTTATTTAATCTCTAACCTCTGAATTATTACAAGTTCTACTTGCATTTGTTTTATCATAAACAAATGACTCTAAAGATTCCTGACTTTTAATATTTTCAGATCTATCTAAATTCGGGGAGGAAGCAGCTCTAATTTCTTTATTTGTTTCTTCTAAAATGTTTAACTTTGCCTTCTTCAATCGAGCCTTCTCAGTTTTGGCAGTTGCCTCAGCTGTGGCTCTCAATGTTTTTTAACATATTGTTGCGCTCGTCCGCGCGTTCGCTGCACTCACACACACTCACTCGCCAACGCGACGCGCAATCCCGTTGCCGGGAATAAACACTCCCAGTTAAAAAAAGGAACTCGTTTAATGAGATCTTGGAAATATACAAGCTCGTGAAATACGTCTTTACGGCTCGAAGGCCCGGCGGATAATCTGAATGGCGAGTGTTGATCAACAACGACGTTCGGCTCGTCGTCAGGCGCGTCGTCAGGCACGTCGTCAGGCAGCGCTTCGCGGCTGCCTACCGGGCGTCTCGGCACGGGCGCAACACTGCCCCCATCTTTTTAGATTGTCGTCCCGACAATCTGGAGGGCAGCGCCCAGACGAGCTCGGCTCCCAGGACACCAAGCCGGCGCTCCTTGCCCTAACCCGAGCTGCTGCTGCGGGTTGTTGGACTGCCTCCTCTTGGCCCCTCGCCGTACGCCAGGACCTCTTCCTCTTCCCGTGATCGACCTCCTGGGGAGAGCTGGCCAGGCTCCCCCATGCCGACTCCAGGGAGGGCCGTCCTCTTCAACTCGTCCTCGAGCTCCGGTCTTCCGAAGCCGACGTCCACTTCCACGACAGTTGCCCCGTCGCTCCTCCTCGAAATCTTCGGACAAGGGGGGGAAAACTTCCCATGGACCCTGCGCCCCGCAGGGCTCCCCAAGTCCCCGCCCGGCATTTGCCCTATGGCCCACGGGAAAACCATGGGTCAAAAACCGTGGGCAGGCGGTCCTCTTCGAGACGGTATGCTCACGAAGGTCCTGGCCGATGTTCTGCCGCAGGTCGAGACTCCTCCCGAACCCGTTCGTAGACCTCCATACGCGTACCGTCGGTAGTAGGGAGACTATGTCGGTTCCGGCCCATGGGGCAATGAGGGGGGGGTGAGGGGCGGGGGGTAATCAAGGGACCGAGGGCGAGACCGAGGACGAGTGGGATGACGTTACGCGAGGGGAAGGGGGGGTGGATGTTTTACAGGCGGCGTCTCATATTACAAAGGAGGGTGAGGGGTGTTGACGTGACGCGGGGGAGGGGTGCCGCGTTAGGGCCGCGTAGGGTCCGCGCGGGGGAGGGGTGCCGCGTTAGGGCCGCGTAGGGTGCGCGCGGGGGAGGGGTGCCGCGTTAGGGGCCCGCCGCGCCGCCCGCGCCGCCGCCCGCGCCGCCGCCGCCGCCACCGCCCGCGCCGCCGCCCGCGTTTACGTTCGTTCTTATCTTAATTTAGAGGACCCCGGTGTTTGTTCTTTTGTCAAGGTTTCAGCGAGCGCGTCGCTACATGTTTCAGCAAGCGCGTTGCGACATTTTTCACGCATGTAAACAAACAGCGTCTCACACTACAGAAGCAAGTGCCGACGTTGTGGCGAACGTAACGCTTATATCGCTCGAGTGAAAAATAAAGTACGTCGTGATTCAGACCTGAAAAATATATTTTTTTCTCTTACGTATTTAGTTATGCGTAGTGGAGGGGAAAGGAGATAAGAAATAAAACGTTGTAACGTACATATACGTGTAAAATAATTATTTTTTATAAGTTTTATAAAAAGATGACAATTCTTTCTCATGTTTCGACCACCAGTTAAATATTTTAAATACGTTTTGCAACGCGCAATTCTTCGTATGTTTTCCGCATCGCACAGTATTAGCGGCATCCATATTGTTCAAAGAGTCGATGTCTTCGTAATCCGCATCAATAGTCTCGATGATCATTTTCTTTTTCGCAAAATTTTCGAGCAGATCCACCAGCCATTCGCGTTTCTGGATTCCCTTGACGTACACGAGAGTCGGTGGCGTCTCGTCGTCATCATCATCTTCTTCCATACCAAACACGGCCGATGTAATGAGACGTTTCACCATGCTGTACGGCACGTTTCCGTCGTTCCATCGTAATCCGTGATGATTTTTGATCAACCAGGTAGCGCATGATTTGTCGGAATTCATGAGGAGATTCCACGGCATGGGACGTTCAAAGATGTAATGCGCCAGAACGGTTTCCTTTCGCAGCACCGCCACCTCCTTCACGACAAACTTCATTCCGACGAGGAAACCTTGCAGGTCCACGAACGTTGGTACGGACATGAGATTTCTCTCTTCGATGCGTTACTTGACAAGAATGACACGCCAATATGCAAACGTCTCGCGACACTGTTGATTTATACCCTGCTCCCCTTTCCCCTCTCTTTATTAATAGTTGTTTTTTGACGTTGCCGCGACCGCTCAGACAATTTTGCGCACCACGTTGGTCAACGGGTTGTACTGAATAACGCGATCGTGTATGATGAGACAGTACGCTGAGGTATTCGGCGGTACATTCTCCATGCAATCAAATTCTATTCTGACATCCACGGTGGCAGTTTTGACAGATTCGTTTTGTCGAGAGCAATCGATGACCACTATTGGAGCGTACAGTAGAAAATTTGGGACATCGAGACACGGCTGAACGGTCTCGCGTCCGTAATACGCTCTACTGAAACGCGTGTACATATCGTACAAAATCGCCCATCTGTGTCTACCAAAGTCCAAATTCATGTCGTCATACGGATAGAATTCAGAGTTTAGATAGAGTTTCACGTTGGTCAATTTGCAATGATCGAACGTTGTTACTTCTCTGCTTGTTTGAAATGTACACGAAATACAAAGCTATGGTCCGATGAGGGCGAACAGGTAACAGGGATATAGTTATCTCAGTCAAGTCGCAAACGCTCCCCTGATAGGTTAATACGAGAATATATTTAATACAGAGATTTAATACAAGGGTAAAGATGTCCTGAAAGAATTGAGCACACAAAGCAAACATAGATATTGAAAAAGAAACACCATTCATAAACAAGTATATGGATGATAAGATTCATAAAACATATAATGGTTGAAAGAGAAAGACATAAACATAATATAATGCAACTTAAGGCAACAGTGAAAGAGAATTACTAATATGTCATTCGGCAACGTGTACCGAAAGATGAATTTGCAGTTCAATAACTTATGCTACAAAAAATATTAATTGCAATGTAACCAGCGCGTTGTAGTCAGAAGGACATTAAGCTGTCTGAAGGATAATATTTTATGCGAATGTAATAGAACACAACTATATATATATAGATAAATTAAAGGCAATTAAGTTGAACGAAGTACACGAAAGATAGTGATAAAGTAAATTGTTAAAGTAGGTAATATGGTAATGTAAACCAATGAATGCAAGGAGAGAAATCTCTTAAGTACTCTCGCTAATTTCCCAATATTCATGCATTAAGGTAAATCGATGACGAATATCCCGGAAGAGGATCACTGTTACCGCAAGGTGAGACATGAGATATAAATTTTGCATAGCAAAAGGCAGCAGCGCGAAATGCACTAAATTCGAGCGCAGCGTGCCGCATATTACGTCGAACGTGTGTTAACGCATACAGATTTTATATTACCGAACGTACAACACGATATGAAAGGAACGCTTCTTGAATCACAATACACCGCATGGTATGGACGACTTTGACGGTAACTAGACGAAGAATGCCACAAAACCCTGCTCTGATGAAGCGTGGCTCGCGTCTTAGTTACACATATGTAAACACGCGTAAATCTATAGAAGGTTCAAGGACGGTACCATCGATCGTCTCTGTCGATCACTTGAGCGCACGTGATTCCTGAGTTCATCAGGATGCTTTGAATCGTATCGGATTACACGAATAGGGCCACCGCGGGGCCGTATAATATAATGACTCGAATCGATATCGATACGGTGACTGTCACACGACAGCGTTATCCGACTAACGTCGGATCGGCGTAAGACAGCCGTGTTTTACGTGGCACACGCGTTATCCGAACACTCGACGAGAATTGGAAAGAGTACTTATCGGGGATGACAGCAATCTGGTCACTGGGTAAAGCAACTGTGCTGGGGTGTCGCACAGGCTCCCAGGATCGATCCCTCGGATGTTGATCTGCGTCCGGAACAACGGCGATCCGCGTCGTTATTCCCCGTTGTCGGGGATGCAGTGCGTTGGTTCACGCTCTCACCCTGAGCGGAACCGCGTTTACCCTCCTTCAGGTATGCCGTCTCTGAGATATGCCGCTGAGGACTCGCCGGCCGGCGCGACGCGAAAATCACTGAGTTGAGTTTCCGCGACTCACAATACTAATATCGGATGAATATCACCACCCGGTTATGACCAGGCTCGTATGTGCTCTGCCACAACAGGCGTATCACAATACTTATGCCTTGTACTTAACTGCGTGATGCAGTAAGAATGCTATTAGACACTATGTTTACGCTTCCGAGTACTATAACCGAATGCGCAGTGTTTCGTGTCGCTACGGGAATCGAGCGCGGACCGGCTAGAGAAAAGACGATCGGGACCGAGTGCCCCTCGCCGCGCCCGCCGCGTCGCCTCGCCGTCGCTAGCCGGGCTTTTCCTATTCGAGCGCGCTATTTTCCAAACATTCCCGCCCGCCTTCGTTGACCAGGGGGCAACGAACATTTATACAGTGTTTTCTCGGAAGGGCAAGTTGACGTTTCGCATTTGTAGGTAAGAAGGTAGCGTTTTCATAATTCGGAACTTAAATCCTTAGAGATAGTAGCTGGCACTCTAGCTTGTCGTTTCTCCAAAAGGAAGATGGCTGTGATAGCCAAGGTGGACCTTGCCACCATGTTCCAAGTGTTGAAAGTTGGGCGGGGACTGTCCCCGTGTTGCAATCTGCTGGATTTTCCTTCCCTCGTACGAATCGCCAGGTTGCATGAGGTAGTGTCTTCTGAATAAAGGCAACACGGTTGTGCACATAGTCCTTCCAACGAGAGGGATGATTTGTTATCCAGGTAACTGCCACTGCAGAGTCTAGCCAAATGAAAACAGTTACTGCTTCACATCGTCTAACGCCTAGAATCCTGCAACAGACTATTAGGTTTAGGTTTGATGGCTGCGAGGCCAAGGTATTGATGGCTGCACAGCCACGGTTTAGATGGCTGCAAGGCCAAGGGGTCTGTGGAAGTAAGGCCACATTGTTGATGGCTGCAAAGCCAAGATGTCGATGGCCGTAAGGCCAAGATGTCGATGGCCGCAATGCCAAGATGTCGATGGCCGCAATGCCAAGATGTCGATGGCCGCAAGGCCAAGATGTCGATGGCCGCAATGCCAAGATGTCGATGGCCGCAATGCCAAGATGTCGATGGCCGCAATGCCAAGATGTCGATGGCCGCAATGCCAAGATGTTGATGGCCGCAATGCCAAGATGTCGATGGCGGACCAGCCAACCTATTCGGAGGAAAGCCGCCCGCCATTGCGAAGGAAATTTCAGGCTATACAGCTTCCTGTGCCTGTTGAACTGAGTCGAACAATCCTATTCATCCGTAGATGTAGATGGTGAAGCAATCGTAGACTCGGACGGAAGTGAAGTTGGATCAGATTGATTAGCCCTTTCGTAGGATTGATGAATAGTGGTGTGGTGTTTGCCGCCACACTTCAAGCAGCGCTTCGTCGAACGACATCCGGAAACTCTGTGTACTCCGAGGCAATTATAGCACAACTTGTGATTTTCAATGAGTGCCAGGCGCTGTTGGAGGGTTTTCGAGATGTACTGTGGGCAACGGGCAATGTAATGAGTCGATGAGCAAATGAGGCAGGGATTCGACTCCACAGCTTTATCCTCATCCGAGTTCCCGTGAAAATGTGATTTGGCAGCCTTATGAGGCAAGTGGGGTGTAGATTTTCCCTTGTGGCATTTCTCAAAAGCTTGAAGAGAGCGCAGACGATTCAACAAGAATGTGCTAAATTGATCCCATGTGGGTGGTTGCTTCGCCGAACCTAAGTGTTGCTCCCAGTTTTTAATAGAGTCAGAGTCGAGACGTTGAACGGCAGTAAATACCAACACGTCATCCCAAGTTTGTACAGGGCGTTGCAAGGTTTCGAGCGTACGATAAATCTGCATGATGTTGGTGTAAAGTTGCTCCATCTCGCTCGCGGACTCCTTGGTCATATGTTTTAAAGAGTACAACGATTGAAGGGCCTCGTTAACAAGTAGGCGAGTATTCTCATAGTACGAGATTAACGCATCCCATGATTTCTGGAAATTGTCGGCGGTCAGCGTCGTGTTCTTGAGCAATAAAGCAGCTGATCCTGTTACGCTTGTCTTAAGATATTGTAATCTTTCCACAGATGTTAGCGTAGGGTTCATTATAACAAGCGAGTAAAAGAGATCTTTGAATGAGAGCCAGTCAGTTTGAGACCCGCCAAACTTCGGTAGATCAATCCGCGGTAAACGTGCGTGATGATAAAACGTTGGATTGTGTGAGCTAGAGGCCGTTGGATTGTTTGAGCCAGATGTCGTAGGTGACACAGGCGCAACCGGTGCATGTTCCGAAATAATAAGCGAATTTAATTTATCGACCTCCTCGAGATAGCACTCGTGTGTCAGTGAGTAAAAATTATCCGTAAAATATACGTGATCGAGCAACCGCGTCCTATCCTCCGAACTTAATGCGCGCATTGACAGACCGATGGCCTTGTGACAGACTGAGAACTGTTCCCAATTTTCTTTTAAATCCGTAAGACGCGCCTGCACCATTGGTTGCGTAATATTCAACCGTCCGACGCTAATTAATTTGTCGAACGTGTCAGCAATCATGCCCATCAGGGTGAGCTGTTGCTCTAAATAATTCTCGACATGACTGAGCCTCATCCTGAAACCGTCGACCGCCCCACGTTGGGCGCCAAAATGTTTGAAATGTACACGAAATATAAAGCTATGGTCCGATGAGGGCGAACAGGTAACAGGGATATAGTTATCTCAGTCAAGTCGCAAACGCTCCCCTGATAGGTTAATACGAGAATATATTTAATACAGAGATTTAATACAAGGGTAAAGATGTCCTGAAAGAATTGAGCACACAAAGCAAACATAGATATTGAAAAAGAAACACCATTCATAAACAAGTATATGGATGATAAGATTCATAAAACATATAATGGTTGAAAGAGAAAGACATAAACATAATATAATGCAACTTAAGGCAACAGTGAAAGAGAATTACTAATATGTCATTCGGCAACGTGTACCGAAAGATGAATTTGCAGTTCAATAACTTATGCTACAAAAAATATTAATTGCAATGTAACCAGCGCGTTGTAGTCAGAAGGACATTAAGCTGTCTGAAGGATAATATTTTATGCGAATGTAATAGAACACAACTATATATATAGATAAATTAAAGGCAATTAAGTTGAACGAAGTACACGAAAGATAGTGATAAAGTAAATTGTTAAAGTAGGTAATATGGTAATGTAAACCAATGAATGCAAGGAGAGAAATCTCTTAAGTACTCTCGCTAATTTCCCAATATTCATGCATTAAGGTAAATCGATGACGAATATCCCGGAAGAGGATCACTGTTACCGCAAGGTGAGACATGAGATATAAATTTTGCATAGCAAAAGGCAGCAGCGCGAAATGCACTAAATTCGAGCGCAGCGTGCCGCATATTACGTCGAACGTGTGTTAACGCATACAGATTTTATATTACCGAACGTACAACACGATATGAAAGGAACGCTTCTTGAATCACAATACACCGCATGGTATGGACGACTTTGACAGGTAACTAGACGAAGAATGCCACAAAACCATGCTCTGATGAAGCGTGGCTCGCGTCTTAGTTACACATATGTAAACACGCGTAAATCTATAGAAGGTTCAAGGACGGTACCATCGATCGTCTCTGTCGATCACTTGAGCGCACGTGATTCCTGAGTTCATCAGGATGCTTTGAATCGTATCGGATTACACGAATAGGGCCACCGCGGGGCCGTATAATATAATGACTCGAATCGATATCGATACGGTGACTGTCACACGACAGCGTTATCCGACTAACGTCGGATCGGCGTAAGACAGCCGTGTTTTACGTGGCACACGCGTTATCCGAACACTCGACGAGAATTGGAAAGAGTACTTATCGGGGATGACAGCAATCTGGTCACTGGGTAAAGCAACTGTGCTGGGGTGTCGCACAGGCTCCCAGGATCGATCCCTCGGATGTTGATCTGCGTCCGGAACAACGGCGATCCGCGTCGTTATTCCCCGTTGTCGGGGATGCAGTGCGTTGGTTCACGCTCTCACCCTGAGCGGAACCGCGTTTACCCTCCTTCAGGTATGCCGTCTCTGAGATATGCCGCTGAGGACTCGCCGGCCGGCGCGACGCGAAAATCACTGAGTTGAGTTTCCGCGACTCACAATACTTATATCGGATAAATATCACCACCCGGTTATGACCAGGCTCGTATGTGCTCTGCCACAACAGGCGTATCACTAAACCTATGCCTTTTACTTAACTGCGTGATGCAGTAAGAATGCTATTAGACACTATGTTTACGCTTCCGAGTTCTCTAATAGAATGCGCAGTGTTTCGTGTCGCTACGGGAATCGAGCGCGGACCGGCTAGAGAAAAGACGATCGGGACCGAGTGCCCCTCGCCGCGCCCGCCGCGTCGCCTCGCTGTCGCTAGCCGGGTTTTTCCTATTCGAGCGCGCTATTTTCCAAACACTGCTCATAACGTTCTTCCGGCCTGTCTGCAGAGCAAATATGACGTATCGCGGTTTTTTCGAGCTGAGTCGCGGTCTTGATGGCCCACGAGTGCTTGATCGTGTTCTGCAACAGGGGATACTCGTACAGATCCCACGAACGGAAACTCATACTCAGATATCGTCCGTTTTCCAAGGCGCGCAGCATCGACAGTTTGTTGATCTCTTTCAGCAACACGTGAGGCATTCGCCATTGTATCTTGAGTACGTTGATAGCAGGAGTCAACGTCGGATTTCCCACCAGGGAATTGTTATCGTTGCGCGATCGTATCAAGATCAATTCATGACGCGCGTTGATCACCACGCGTTTGTAATCCTCGCAAAATCCCAGTAGCATGCTGAGCGGTACGTAAAAAGTAAAGTTTCTTCGCGTAGAAGTGATGTCCGCGTTCTTGAACATATCCCAGCCGGCGTTTTACAGAATCGTACTCGCGCCCAAAGACAGCGACGCGTAGTTCTTGAGCGTTGTTGTTATTCCTACGTTTCTGTTGCGATCAATCTCCACACCGTCGAGTTCGTATCGAATTTCATCGAACATAAACGCGACGGCATTATTCGCCAATACCACGTTATCGGGTTCACCGTCTACTCTGTTCACCGTCAATATTCCTTCGACGTAGAGAAAACTTTCGCACGGCAACGTATACAGATCCTGCTGTTGTATGGGTATTCGTATCTCATCGCTATACTCGAACGTTGTGTTGGCGTACGCATTGTACGTGTGAGTCTCGATCTTGACGATGCGATCGTCAAAGACCGGCTCGTTTCCGATGTTAAGGATATCGGTCATGTTTCCTCAGATATTTCGCACCGCGAATCCCAAAGATTGTAAGAATTCAACGTTCGACGCTGTGAGCTTCTTTCTCGTATTTTTAGCGTAGCCTAACGCTGGTGATGCAAATGATCGGACGATATCGTCGGTCGCTACCGTAGTGTAGATAGTGTTATCTCTCGCGTGCTCCGAGTCCGTCAACACGAGCATCTCATATATGTCGCGCACACTCACGCGCGTTATCGCTGTCGTCGTCGTACGTGCAATCTGACGGTGATTTCTTCGCCTCGAAAGTCGAGCAATCGTCCGTCCTGATCCACGATGCGTACCGTTAAATCCGTAATGCTCCGTGCGATGATCGGCAGGTAAATGATCTGCGCGGGTGTTTCCGATATCTTATATCCTGGTGGCACGCTTGGAGAAAATTCGTGTATCGTGTGAACGGGTTTGCCGTTGCTGTACGCACCCGCGGTCACGTTACACTCTAGGCGGATAATGTTTATGTTGATGATATTAATCGGTAGGTCCGATCGGTGCCATTTTCCCGGCTGCAATATACGCTTCGACGAGAATCCCAGTAGCGATCCAATGTTGTTTGGTCTGCTAAAGTTTACTCTGAAAGCGCAATTAATCTCGCTCTTCATCGTGTTGTAATTAGCACGGAGCACTAGCGTATATTTTACAGCCTCGTCGTCCTCGTACTCCGCGTTGTCATCGTCGTCGTCATCGTCATCGTCACCGTTCACGCGGCGGTCTCCTCTCGCGCGATATCCGCGACCGATGTACGATTGTCGCTGATGGAACGAGCTACGCGTCGGCCACGTCGCGGGCGTTTCCGTGAAACAGCGCGTTTCAAAAACTCGTGTATCGCTCGTATCTCGTACGATCCTTCGGGTATCGTGATTTCCGTGTCATCCTTGTCAAAGTAGAATTTATTATTCAAAGAATTAACGTTCGGTATCGTGTGATAAGTCTCAAAAACCGTTAGACCGAGCTCGTAGTCGCCATCGCTCAAATCTACGGCGGGAAAGTAGTGCACCGCGAGGATGCTGCTGTTCCCGGTCAGTGTGAATGTCATAGACATGTCGGGAAAACTGTTCGACTAACACTGAGTCTCCACGGCGCATCGTCAGGCTTTAAATTCACGCCGATCGTCGTCGATCGTCAGGAGAAATCGCAGGCACGCTTGTCCACAAATATTCTGATCGTATGTCTGAACGGGCGTGTGATTGTACTCCACCTTCGTCACGCTCGGTCCGAAATATCGCGTCAACTCTTTCGGCGGTCGAAGATTACCGAAACTGTCGAAATACATCGCGCGGTTTCCCCTCTTTGCGTACGCTACCCAGTGAGTACCAGGGCCCGCTGCATCGTCCAAATTTACAATACCGCTCTCGTTTCGACGTATACCGCTGATCGGTAACGAGTCACGCATGAAAACACCCCTGAAGAACGGTACGCGCATGTGTTTCGCCAGTCGATTCAATTGCACGTTAGTCGTAATACCCGTGGGCATTTTCAACGTCTCTTTGACGTTTTTTTTTTCTTATTCTCTCTCTTCTTTTTCTTCGACGCAACTCCCTGTCCGCGTTTGTACGGAGCGAGATAAAGTCCGTGGCCTTCCATGGCGCGATTGTGACGTAGCATCTCTTCCAGCTGACGTCGCGCGGTTTTGCTAGCGTTCACGGCCGTTGCGACCCCGGCCGCCCCGCCGGCCAGGGAACCGAGAATTCCCAGCAAAGGTAGAAGCGGCAATACGCCGCCTCGTTTCGCCGCCGGAAGTATCCGTTTTTTCGACGCTCTCCTCCTCTTCTTTTTCACGGTTCGCAAACCCATTCCTAATTTTCGCTTGGCATTCATGGCCGTCCAGACGGCTGTAGCGGCAGCTCTCTCTCCTAGAGCTGAATCTCTCGCGATGACACGTCCTAGCGCCTGCTCGGCGAGTACCTTGTCCGCCGCGTGTCTCCCGGTGAGATCTTTGTTACGCGAATACGCTATGTCGTGCTCGCGACACGCCGCGTCCAGTGGATTTACACCCGGATCACCTCTGGCTAATTGCTCCTTCAACCGAGTGCCCGGACCGCAAAACTGATAGCCGGAAATGTGCAATTCGAACGGAAGTGAGCTTATCGCGCTGTTGAACAGGCCTGTGCCTAGTTTTTTCGCTGACATTCACCGAAATTTTTTATCAACGGTGCCGGACCGTCGATGTGCGTTCGATGATGCGGTAAATTATAATGTTTTAAGCACCGACGATATTGCTGAACCTCCGAATCCGCCCTTATATGTTCCGGAAGCTTGTCCCACACGTCGTGGACGTGATCGCCACACATTTGCAACAAAACAGCCTTCGGTACAAATTGTAGCTGCTCGGCGCTGCAATCGCGAATATCGGAAGGTCTTGATAACAGGACGAACATTTTTCCGCTACTGAGCGATTCGCGGATTCGCGCACCTATAAATAGGCGTCCGATCCAGCCCTCCGGTCAGCAATGCGAAAAAATGAGATTCGTGCGACAACCGCTGGCGATTCGCGTGACGAACTGCGACGACAGATCACGGTCGATGGCGGGTAACGCGGAGACGCGTAGGCACGGTACGATGTTACCGGCCACTATACGCGTCATCATTTGCGGCCCCTCGAATTGCGGTAAAACCAACGTTCTGATAAGCTTGTTGGAAAGTCCGCACGGTGTGCGTTTCGAGAACGTGTACGTGTACTCAAAATCGCTCCAGCAACCGAAATATCGATATCTGGAGAATTATTGACGTCGATCGACGAAATCGGCTACTTACGTTCTCAAACCAACAGTGACGTCATTCCGCCGAGCGATGCGTGTCCAAACTCGATATTCGTCTTCGATGACGTGGCATGCGACAAGCAAGACGCCGTGAGAGAGTACTTTTCAATGGGCAGGCATTCGAACGTCGATTGTTTTTATCTCTGTCAGACGTACACGAGAATACCTAAACATCTGATACGCGACAACGCGAACCTGCTGATCCTGTTCAAACAGGATGGAACCAATCTGAAACATGTGTACAACGATCACGTGAATACCGACATGTCGTACGATGAATCAGCGCGCTGTGCAGCGAATGTTGGCAGCGCAAGTACGGATTCGTAGTGATAGACAAGGACAGCCCCGCTCAACAATGGTCGATACAGAAAGGCTTTAACATGTTCGCGATACCGCAAAAGCGGTCAGTCGTCGTCGGTACCTCGTCGAGGTAAAACGTCGGAGAGAGCGTCACTTTACGTATTTCCGCGATGGCTGCGATCGACAAGAGCATGGATATCCGCGAGCGCGAGAAGGTTGCGAAGAAGATTGCGAAAACGAGCGAGTCGATTCGCAAAAAATTTCGCGCTATGAAGACCGGTAAGATTGAGAAGGACATTGAGTTGGACACGCACTTTAAGCCTCTCATCGAGCCGTTGCAAAAGATCGTCGACAAATCGATCGCGGTGAAGAAAGAGGAGCCGGAGAGCGACGCGACGCTGAGATCAAAACGTTTTCCGAGGATTCAACGCCGAGAAAGAGAAAATGGTCGGATCACCCGCCGGCACCGCGTAAATCGAGCCAATCGAAACGATCGAAAGCTTCACTAGATGTGCCACCACCGATAACCTCTACACCGATAACCTCATCTCCACCGATATCATCTCCACCATACGTAACGGCGAGAAAAGTGCAGCCTACAATAAAGTTCGACTTACCCGCAAACATGCCTGTTTTTGACCTCACGGACGACTCGGAGCTCGCCACATCTATTCGAAAGGAGTTGGAAACGCCGGAAGGTCGAGAAGCGTTGCACGATACCTTGGGTCCATTGGGCCAAGAGTACATCGGTGCTCTTATGAGCGCCAAACCAAAGAGCGATATAGATACCGTGTACGGCGTTTATCTCGGCAACGATGGAATGATGCTCGGGAATAAACGTTTCAAGGTGGACAGCATGGATAACATATATATCGGCGACGTACATTACATTGGCACACCCGGTATTTACGAGTTGATCTTTAAAAACAAGCCTGATAAAAACATTTACACGGAGGAGGATATGCAAAAGTACAAGAATATCCTGTTTGAGACGAGTACTCATAGAGCCAATCACGATCCTCTCGGGCGAGTAAAGTCCAACAGTGGATACAAGTACATGAATATAATCTAGAAGTTGATACCGCCCGCATCCATGAAGAAACGATCCGGAAAAGGATTAATCGCGCCTCGCGCAATGACGCTGACCGACAATAAGATCGATTACGTGCACTGGGACGATTCCAACGAGCTGGTGGATCGTCTACGATTGCTCGACGCTTCGCGCCACGCTGGCAACAATGCCCACGACACG
>JASTWQ010001210.1:0-21413 GCA_035220615.1 Leptothorax acervorum
AGCATCGTAAAACCGAGGTAGATATTAAAAAATAAATTAAATAATCGCGAATACTACGATAAAACAGTATATTGTAATGCCTGTTTTAAATTGTTCTTATTTGAGATAAATCAAAATCGCGCGAAGTACCTATCGGTTTCAATAGAAAGTCATTGGCACGATGTGCTTAAAAATGCTAATTGCAATAAATTGACAAAACAATCGCGTTTCGTAAAAAGTAATGCGGAGCGACTCGTGGAGACATGTTGCCTGTTCGAGGGTCGTCGCGCGAGTGATAGAGCGGCGAGCCTCGAGTGCCGCGACCTTTGTGTGTACGCACACCCCGCCCTCCGCGCAGCCACGCGGGCCACGCGTGAGAAAAAAACAAACAAATTTCGAACGCTGTGCGCCAACAAACTTATCGTTATCATAAAATATTTAACTAACTTTACGAAATAAATTCATGCTAAATATTTCATCCCTCGCATTTAAAATTCATTCCGGTCTATTTTGTCATGTATTTTGCGCTCTGTTTTATTATGAACTCATTAATATCATCTAAAATAATGATTAATTCTGCTCAATTGAGAGCGGTTTAGAAATTTTATAGAAATATTGTTTGCATTTTAATTCGATAAATATATTGTAACTTGATTGATTATATTTATTACATAATAGCAAGGGCTAACTGTTTGACATTGTAGATTGTACAATATATAAAACACCATCTTTAATAAGTTAATCGCTTTACTTAAAAAGCATTATTAAATTCTGTTTCTATTATTGTTGCAAATTTGAATTTCTATATATTAATAATTGTTAAGAAAGAATACTGTTTTTTATTTCCGGTTTTCCTCATATTATGTTCACATTTATGTCTTATTTATGTTCCGTATAATTTTATAAATTCATACCTTTAGATTAAGATAGGATATAATTGAATGCACTTACCGGTATGATGCGCAGTAATACAGAGTTGTACACAACATTGATCTATTCGATTCAAAATTCGATTCAAAATTCGATATTTAAAAAAATAATTATTAAAAGAATTAAAGATTCTATTTATCAAATTTTTTAAAGTTTTTATATAAAAATATTTTGCGTAGAGTTACATAATTTTTTTATTAAATATTTAATTAAAAGGCTAGAAAATTACGAGAGATTAAGAATTTATGAAAAGAATAAAAGTAATGCATGTAATAATTATTTTTTTTTTAATATCAAAATTTGAAATATTATTTTAAACATTAATTTATATTTACATTTCACAGATCAATGATATAGATCAATGTTGTGTAATATTTCTATAAAATTTCTAAACCGCTCTCAATTGAGCAGAATTAATCATTATTTTAGATGATATTAATGAGTTCATAATAAAACAGAGCGCAAAATACATGACAAAATAGACCGGAATGAATTTTAAATGCGAGGGATGAAATATTTAGCATGAATTTATTTCGTAAAGTTAGTTAAATATTTTATGATAACGATAAGTTTGTTGGCGCACAGCGTTCAAAATTTGTTTTTTTTTTTTCTCACGCGCGGCCCGCATGGCTGCGCGGAGGGCGGGGTGTGCGTACACACAAAGGTCGCGGCACTCGAGGCTCGCCGCTCTATCACTCGCGCGACGACCCTCGAACAGGCAACATGTCTCCACGAGTCGCTCCGCATTACTTTTTACGAAACGCGATTGTTTTGTCAATTTATTGCAATTAGCATTTTTAAGCACATCGTGCCAATGACTTTCTATTGAAACCGATAGGTACTTCGCGCGATTTTGATTTATCTCAAATAAGAACAATTTAAAACAGGCATTACAATATACTGTTTTATCGTAGTATTCGCGATTATTTAATTTATTTTTTAATATCTACCTCGGTTTTACGATGCTATATCTCATGTCGCGCATTGAAATTTTCATTGATTCAAATGCGATTTTTTAATATTTTGGATTTAAAATGCAATTTCTTAATATACAATTATTCCCTACGAACAATTGACAAATCTGTTAGTCTGTACGATTCACGACCTGCGATTGATGACTTGTAATGCGTATCGAAATAACGGCTTTTAATAGTTTTTCACGAGATCTATAAAGAAAGAATCGATATGATAGATAACGTGAATTATAAATTATTGATTTGTTGCATTAAATGTGGGCAATAATTAAACTTTCATTGATTAAATTCTATAAGAATTTAAGCTTAAGAGAAAGATTTTTTCGAAAACCGTATAATTATTTTACGCGTGTAACAAATTACTTGAATATTATTTAAGAGCTTTGATAGAATAACAACGGAGGATCAAGGAAAAAAGAATGCGAAGATTTATCTCGAATGGAGAGCCAAATTAAGCGACGCGATCATTCGGGATATCGTACAAAGTGTTGCGCGATCGTTGCATTATAATAATCGTTTCGGGAGTGTCGCACAAAGTATCGCGCGATCGTTGCATTATAACAATCGTTTCGGGAGTGCCGTATAAAGTATCGCGCGATTTCGAATACCCGCGTATTGTGAATGTGTGCCAGGAGCCCAAATGATCTGAGAGGAGAAGCAGGTCTGGAAGACATCAGAGGCGACGCGACGGCGGAACAACTTTAGGGTGTTATTACTTTTTATATATTATTTGCTGATTTAATTGTGAGTATTATCTCTTATTTCTTAATATTCCTTATTTTTTATTTGAATATTCTATTTCGATTTAAATAAACAGTAGGACAAAGAAACTTTTAGTCGTAAAGTTAAAAAGATCTTATAGGTACTTAAGAGAGATTCTTTTAAAAATTGTACAATTATTTTAAATATTTGCTTAAAGTATGAATATAAAATTTAACGAGCAAAGTAGATATTCCTTAAATATTAATTATTTTAAGCGTTGCTATAATTTTGATTTTATATTTGCTTGTTACAGGATCATCGTAGCGACTCCGCTGTTGCACATCGGTCGGTGAGTGATAAGTATATTTTTATAGTTTAGGTAACGGATCTATGACAATTACGTCAAATATATAGCAGAGATGCTTGCGTAAAGTTACCGCAATACATGCATTATTATGTATATCACATTTCATAGATCCGTTACCTCAATATATTGACTGGAACAGATTAGGATTTGACATTTAATCCTGGATAAATCATATATATTGATTTATTATGCATTCTATCATGGAACAAATACAATTAATGTATATAAAATTAAACGAAAATGAGATGATCAAAATATGAATAGATCTAATAAATAGATAAATACAATTACGTATGCATGTATTAATAGTATTCCATTGATAGAATAAAATTCGCAATATTTGTTACTAACAATAAGTAACAAATACTTTATTTTATTCTCCCATCTCTGTTCTCTTCCCAAATATCTTCCAGGATTAAATGTTATATAAATTGGTACAAGAATGCAATATGTATATGCTTAGGGATGTTTTCAGTAAGCATATATCACAATTAAAATTATGTAATCTTCAAGGAAATCATTTGTATGTATTCACGATTATTAATTAAAATTATTTGTTCTTATAACGCGCCAATTTTAGCCTAATCTTTCTAATCTATAGATATTGTATATTGATAACTGGTTTTTATACCAGTTAAAGCGATATGACGTGAGATCGAATAAATGTTATCTCGTAAAACAGAAAAATTTTTTGTAGCTATTATTTTCAAGTTGTTCAATTTCGCGTTAATGTAAATATTTGATTTTGAGAAATATAATTATAGTAACGAGATGTAGTTATCAAAATTTATATTGTGTTTGCTCGAAATATTCACATTAGCATAATATTGTGCGGAAAATTTATTATCCCTTTCAGATCTCACGTCATTAATTCTTTATATTTCACCCTTTTGAGGTGATATTCGATATTCGAAACGATAAATCGAAAATATGGGCCTTAGATTTTCTCTGTTTGCGTTTAATTTTCACTTATTTTCTTCGCATTGTTATTAAAGTTCTGCATACTTATCAAAGTTTAAAGTTCCTATCACTCGCGAGAAGTAATCGAATTTATTCGGATATATACGGTTGATTGAAAGTCTTTTGTCAAGATTAAAAGATCCTGATTTATTAATATTCCTATTTTTATTTTTAATTGAGAATGTTATCAAGTGTTTGAATTATAGTGCATAAGATATTAAGTAGATTTTGGTCATTATAGTGATTTTATAATTAATTAATTAAATTTTATTATTACAAATGGCCCTTCGCGACGCGGTCGTGTTTCGCGCATCGTAAGAAAGAGCGTAAAACCATTACGCTCATCTGCCGGCTATGATCAGCCGGCAATTGAAGGAGTATTTCTCCTTCCTGTCTCTGGCTATGTCGCTAGAGTGGATTTGGCCAGGAGAAGGTGAGTTGTGAAACTGGCCAGAAGATAGAAGAAGACACAAGGTAGGTTGGTGTTCAACACCACCAATGTAATGTACAACGTGCATGCAGGTAACATAATTTTGCACATAATATGTGCATCATGTTATCTGAGACGGTAAGGTGACGTCTCTAATTTAATCACAATTTTTTAAACGCTAACTTAAAATCTCTTAAACTTACTTTTAAAATTTTACAATTTAAATCTTAAATTTACACTTTTCCCTATAATTTCGGGTAATAGCGGTCGCGATTAATTAACACTAATAAACTTAAATAAACTAAATAAATAAATAAAATTTAAATATAAACTAATAAATACGGGTGGGTAGGAATATGATGCGTTAGGTAAATAGGCATATGGTTAGGTAGGAATATGAGGGAGCATATAGGAACATAAATAGGTAAGAAATATATTGACATAAAAGTTCGGGTAGGTAGGGACATGGAAGGATTAGTTATATAAAATAATTATGTGATTAATATTCAAATTTATTATATTTAAATTAAGTATATTAAGTAGTGTAACATTATATAATATTTCAATTGTCATATTACTCTAATTATGTAATAAATTTTTAGTTTATTACAAGGTATGTAATTCTAGAGTATATTATATTTGTGTAATATTATATAATGTTACTTAATATTTTTATATAATATTAATTATAATATAATTATTGCAATGAAAATTCGTAAGAAGGATTGTAATAAAAGTGAAATTATGTGATACTAATGCCGGATATATCACGAAATCGACAGAAGACGTACGATAATACAAATTTGCTAAATTAGCGCGTTAATCATTGCGTTTTTACTATTTTTATAATTTTTTTGAATATTCAAAGGTTTTTATTCTTTGTTCAAAATTTTGCATTTAAAGATTATCGCCAATTATTGTAAATTTTATATGTATAAATGTGAAGACATGAAGGTTCGAATGCTGAGTCAACAATCAAATAATAGCTCCTCGCTCGCGAAATTTGACATCTTTAAATTTAATATTATGAAATTACGAGTACATTTTTTTCAAAATTATTACGGAATTCGTGACTTGAAATTATCGTAATTTGTTATTAAATGGAATAATACGCGAAACGGAAAATTATATTTTTTATTTTATTCATAACTTTTACTTTAATCACATTAAATATTCGATTATACTTCAAGATGTTGAAGACCGCGTTTTCCCGTTCTTGAATGCGATCTCGGCCTTTATAGCTGTCCCTCGCGTCAGGTGAACGTTAAGAAATACACGTTCGTATACCGACGGGAAGTCATAGCAATTTTCAACGTGGAGGATTATTAATTCAGTGCCCCGTTGAAGATCGAAGACCCCTGTTGCAGCACCTGAATTAATTTCTGGTTTTTTTATATCTCGGATCCTTGGAAGCAGTGATTTCAGCACAATTGAGCGACGTCGATTTGCAAAATTAATTAAAACATTATAAGAGAAAATTTTATTCTTTTCATTACATATTCTTCCATTAACGCTAATATCAGTCATGCTTCTGTCTTGCTGATAAAAAGACAGTAAAGTTGGATAAAATAACTAATTATGTTTATAAAATAGAAAGAAAAAAAAAAAAATAAAGAAGGGAGAAATAAAAAATAGATTTAAAAAAAATAAAACCTATGATACAATCATGATACATCTTTGAGGTAATGTAGTTACAAGTAGTTCTTCTCTACGTCGGCAACTGACGGCCCGGCGGAAAGACTTTGCTCTGATCAAATCGTTGGATCAATTATTCCTTCCATGAACACAGTAGTAACTTAATTTTTTTTACTTCTCGCAATTTTTTAAAGCTCAAAATAAATATAAGACCTTAAAAGATAGGAACTTTTTACTTGATTGTTGACTTTAATAATAAAAAATTTAATAATAAAAAATTAATCGTTTTAGAAATATTTATAAGTTACATACCTAATCTAAAATAGTGAATTTTTATATTATCATATTTATTTCGAACGTTGTCGTGTAATCTGGCATCAGTAAAAAAAACTCAAATGTGTGTATTTATAATATAAATGTATGCATATTTCGTAAACAAATTCTTTGTAATGTATTTTACAGTTTGGTATAGATTTTCCACTTTTTGATGTAAAATATATTGTAAATTATAAATTGTAACAAATAAATTGTGTAATTATACATATTGTTATTTATTGAAAATTTTATAACGAGAATAAATAATAAATAATACAAAAAGCACACATTTTCAAAGAAAAGAGGACCGCCGATTAACGTTGGCGGGGGTGGTGGAGGGCCTCTACAAGTTAATCTGCTTTTACCGGATAAAATTTTAATTAAATCTTGAAATAATATATAACCAATTTAATATAATAGGTGTATATATATATATATATATATATATATATAAACTGAAAAAATGCGAAGTCAAGTTTAGCCAAAATGCATTTAATTGCATAATATTCAATAAAAGCAGAACAGCCTTATAAAAAGATAATATTGCTTATTCATTTTTCGCGATTATTGTCAAATAATCATCTGATAAAGTTAAATCGTACCTTATCAGACAAGTGAATTCTATTCATCGCGTAGTATACAAAGAAATTGAAGGGTTCCACTTAATATTTCTAAAAAGATAATTTATAATTTTCTATTTTAATATTGACAACTTCCGTTTCCGTTGGAATACCTCTTCACTCTGACGCAATATATTATCTTTGCCAATAATGTAATCTCACCTCTACTTTATGATGCATCTGATGATCCCTGATCGTGGACATTACCTACGGGATTCAGACATCGGCTACGTAATTTAATGTATATATTTTATGGACAATAGAGGCATTTCAAAATAAAGTAACAGCTAAATCGCGCCCATGACCACTCAGGCTTCTCTCTGATAATAATATCATACCAATAAAACAGCTTATTTCTAACATAAGAGACCACATATTATTAACATCGACAACTGCATGGAAGTATTGAGCGACGTGTGTCAAATTCATTTCCTGATTTATCAGTTGTTGTTGTTGATGGTTAACATTTATTTAATCTGTAAAATAGCTCAGATTTTTTAAATAATAATTACCATATTTCTAAAATATGCAGTTTTAATATAAGTACTTTGACAATATTTTTGAATTTTAAAACAAAATTATAAGGTTTGCTTTCAGAGATATATTCTATAGTTGAGGAAGATGTGAGAAATCTCATATTTGAAGAGATAAAGATCAAAGTGTAACATATTTCATTAGTTTTTTTTATTGATGACATATATAAATACGTGCTCCAGGCGCTCTAGGCATAGTGGGCGTTTTCCGTTTAATAAAAATAATTACAGCAAAAAACGGCGCAAAAAGTGTAATATCAAATCGGTAATATAGCATACGACAACCACCAAGGTTAATACATGATAAAACCACCTTCAAAATTTATGTAAGTCGCATTTCTGGGTATATAAAGTACAATACTATCGATATTTATCATTATAGGAAATGCAATTGATTAATCTTTAATTGACAGTCAGCGAATCTAATCTAATAGGGTTATAAAAATTTGTGTTAGAGCTCGGAAGTTGGAGCTGCGCAAACTGGATATTTTGGTCCGTGCTTATAATTTATCGCACCGAGACTTGTCCATTATATAAAAGGTTTCAAAAGAAAATCGAGTGTTATAGGCTCTTTGGCACAACTGTCCGGACATGTTTTAACATCCCTTGATTGACTTCCGAATATACCTATAGTTTCCGAGCTACGTTCGGTTATAGGGCTATCAAAAGCTTAACTTTCTAGCGTGCAAAAAGGATTTTCGTGAAAACTCTTGTTCACGCTTGACATATACATAATTTATCCTAGCTTGATATCTGTTTATGTATTTGCGACGATATTCTCGTTATAACTTAAGTCATTCTAGTTCTCAGTTTTGTGGACTTTACCGCATAAAAAGTTGGAACATTTGTCTATCCGTGTATAAACCGCAGTTATTTCTACTGTTTCTATAAAATAGCAGTTCTAAAAGAATGACTTCCTAAAAAAAGAAACGAAATAATCCAAGATTACGCTATTGTAGTTGGTACTATTTCAACATCTTGTGAAGTATCACTTAGCATTAAAGTAGCCGTCGTTTGCTGCCGAGAATTTTGGTCGATGCCTCTAGTGCTTGGTGGAACATACGTCCACCATGCTAAGAAGAAGAAGAACAGCGAAGCCGCTTTCCCGATGAATGCCAGTGCGAGCATATATCTGTTAAAAAGAAGTGTAACAAAATCATATTTGAGAGACTTGGGATTAACCCGCGATTTATGTGTACAGAAAAAGAATTAGTATCAAATCAACACTCATATACTCGTATGTACGCAACAATCAATAATTTTAAAATGAGATTATATTGCATTAAATGAAAAAAACGTCAAAAAGCGTCTGAAAGCGTCAAATCAGGTAAATTTTTAAGCAATTATTTTCATACGCAAAAAATATGCGGTAAAATATTTATTCTTATAGAGAAATAGAGCCATGCAATTATTTTATTTATAAGAATATGTATTTTCCCGCTTTAATTTATTAAGTAAATGTAGCTTCGAGCGTACTACATATTGCCCGTAATGCGATTTATAGTTCTTAAGGCGCTTGAATTCAAAGGGACTTCGGTTCGCGCGGCCCAACGTACACCACAGCCGATAAGTTAGTTACAAGTACGGTCGGTATCTCGCCTTTGATGGTAAAAGACTGGTTCACGAAATAAAATTCACCCTGTATATTCGGAACGTAATATATAATATAATAATAGGTATTTAAAAAATTGCTTCCATTTCTAGAGCATTATTATGCAACTGTAGTGTTTCTTTTATCTTTTGTGTTATGCTATATACATTTTCGAAATTTAAAATACAGACACCTACATTGTCGAAACTTAAAACTAAAACTATAAATATTTGGAATCATATAATAAATACAATGTGTGTCACATATACGTATAAGGTCGTTATGAACTTGATGACTGTGTCATTATATATATACATACATATATGTATAAGCGTGTGGCATATTATATAAATAATTAAACCTTCAATATTTCTAAATTTATAGTTTTCCATAGGCACGAAAGAAAGCAATTATCGTGAAATTGTTTTCTATATAATTATATTATTTAACAATCAATTTATTTCTTTATCGCTTGTACATACTATAATTGACTGAACTCTTTATATAAAGAGGCTCCGAACTGCTCCGTTTAATCCGAAATATCTGCGCGCGTACTTGCATATATATTATGTAAAAAGAATTCCTAACAGTTGTTCCTGCACTTTGTGCAAAAATGTTTATGTGCAATAACAATTTTTAAGGTCCTTTACGTTATGAAAGAAATAGTTTTTGAAAGTTGAGTTTCGGAAGTGCTCCGCTTAATCCGCGATTATCCGCGCCTATATCTTAATACATATGTATATGTAAGATGACAAATTTTTAACGATTGTCTCGCACGTTTTGTTCCAAGACGTTCATGTTGGAATGATAATCTCTAAGATTTTTGATGGTAAAAGAAATATAGTTTTTCGACAGTCGAATTGTGTGTGTGTGAATGTTGTTTTATCGAGCAAAATGGCATTCTCGAAGTTTGCGCGCTTTTTACCGCGACACGGAGCACACTCACACCTCGCAAGTGCATTGACGTGCACTCGCGAGATACGACGTCATCTCGATCTCACATCTGCGAGCAATCAGCAAGTAGCAAGATGTCGACCGCCGAGCTGAATCCGAGACCTTTGCGGGTTTCTCCTTTTATTAAGGTAAAAGGAGCAGCTTTTCTCTCGAAACGTTTCATCATCGTATGTTTTCCAGCGTACCCTGTTTATACGTTTTATTTCACGGCAAAAAGCTGTTCTTCCCGACCATCCGACCGAATTCTCACCGTCTCTCGTCACGATCGAATTTATTTTATTACATAATTTTTCTACTGTTTCGTAAAGGTATATTTGGAAATTAATAAATATATATAAAAAATATGACTGGGTGGCCTTTTTGTTGTCGCGACAATTTGCGGCTTCAATTTTCACTGAAGGGTCTCTTAACGTCGTCTCTTGATTTTCTAACCTTACAGAAACTTGTTTTGCTCCGCATGAAGTAAATTCGATTTTCAGTGTAATTCGAAATTCGATTAGTAATTGATGTTTGACCGTCTGTTATCTATTAGATTTCGCTGTCTTAACTTGTTCCAGGAGTGACATTTATAAAACCGCTTAATGTGTCAATGTTTCTTTTTATAGGCATTAGAATAAACAATTTATGTTTTTAATTAAATGTATCTTACATAGTTTTGCCGCTGGAGTCTACTCCTTACTGGAATCGCTTACGGTGCATACCATCAGAGAAGACTTACAAGGAGAGAGGATGCTCGCAAAGCGGAGGAGCTGAGGCTTAAACCTGCACGTGATGCCAAGCTAGCTGAGGAGAAGAGACTTTCTGTAATAGGTAAAACACTTGACTGTAAACATAAATGTAGAAATAAATATCGTCTAAGGATCTCTATCTTATTTCATATATAATATTAAATGTTGTATTATTGTATAGAAAATGTTCCATCAAACTGTCAAATATCTTCTTAATCACAGTTTTCTTTATCAGTCCGATATAAATGTCTTTCTACTATTCTTTGAGAACGATTAAACGATTAAAAATAAAATGCTATGCGCAAAACTTTGCTAAGGTACTTGTTTATTGCCCAAAAAGTGTGATTAAAGGATTAAATAGAGAAATTTTCGCGTTAGCTGAATTTTTGTGTTAGCTGATCAAAGGAACATTCAAAGTTCTAGAGAAACCGTGTATAAAAAAAATATATATTATATAAATGTGTTGTAACTTGATAACATATCATAAATCTGAACCTTTCTTTCTTTTCAGCGGAACAAAAAATGCTTGATGAGTTTTTCAATCCACCCAAAGCAACATAAGCATAATTTGTTTGGTGTTAGTATATATACACAAAATACTAATTGATTTATATGTATCTATAGAACTAGTCGACATGCTGCTCCAACATCATTGTCACAATCAGAGATAATAAATTCTACATTGTACAAAAATAATAAATAAAGATCTATAAAAATATAATGAATATGTATAATCATCTGTAACATGTATGAGAAATGAGGGATTTTACAGTGAATATATTACAGTAAATATGCTACCAATATTTAATATTAAATAACTTTAAATAATATTAAATATTAAAAAACTATCGCAGTCATCGCAAATTATCTTAAAAAAAGATTTTATAATTTATTATTAATTTTTGAGTAATAAAATTATACCTCTATTAAAAAGAAATTGTTGTATTTTTATATTAAGATAAATAAAACGTGTCCATAGTAACTAACACGTTTAAAAAAAGTTAGATATCAGCCCGGATAGCTACCAAATATATTGCATTTAAAATGCTCAAATTATATTTACTACAAAATTATGTCGTTCCGTTTCGAGTAAAAAAAAAAAATCGCCCGAACAGGGACTCGAACCCTGGACCCTCAGATTAAAAGTCTGATGCTCTACCGACTGAGCTATCCGGGCTGATATCTAACCTTCTTTAAACGTGTTAGTTAGTATGGACACATATTTATCCTAATATAAAAATAACTTGACAATTTCTTTTTAATACTAATAGAGGTATAATTTCATTACTAAAAAATTAATAATAGATTATAAAATTTCTTTTTTAAGATAATTTGCGATGACTGCGATAGTTTTTAAATATTTAATATTATTTAAAGTTATTTAATATTAAATATTTTGGCAACAATGCTGTAAATTTACGTACAATTAGAAAAAAATAAATTTTATGGACCATAAAGAAGAAACTTAACTATCGTTTGACTAGACTTGTGAAGCTCAAAGACAAGAAATCGACACGAAAGGGATAGTTCGTGATGCATTAAGTAATCCTTCTTTTCGTTTTGTTTTTGCAACATTCAATATAGTATATGTATATATGTTCTACATCCACACAACAAAAACAAATATATATCAATATATGTGTACACATTATATCCATAAATATAATCCTTTTTTTTGTAAGTAATTAAACGACTTATGTATACAATAACATACAAAAATAGTGTTGAAATGGACATTTAAAAACACATTAAAAACTATATAGGTTCTTGATACAAAAATAAAAACTTTCGGAGTTCTTGCCGTCTCATGAACATATCTCTCCATTTTATGTAACAGTAAATGAGATATATGTATTATCGTATTGTCATAAATGCTCCAAGACTTTTGTTCCCATGAATTTTATTCATTTAATATCTTTAAGCCGCGATCAGCTCCGTTTTATTGTCCTTAGTAATTAGTTGCAGGAGAGAACCGTTAGCAGGCCGATCTTGATTTTGAGACCATTTCCAGAACAAGCTATAAAAAGATAAGTTTTCTTTTAATAATAGAAATCACACAAGATATTGATTTGATATATAAACATGTCATCTTACTTTGACACAAACTCGAGTGGAGTCCAAGTGCTTGTATCAGCGTTAGGCATCCATTTCCTGTTCATTGGCGTGTCTAAAGTAACTGGTAGGATGCAAGCAACCAAACTATTGGAAGGAAGACCACTATCTTTAGCCGCCAAAGATTTTGTCAACTGATGAACAGCTGCCTTTGCCATACCATAGCCGATCATACCTAATCGAGTAAAATCGGCCTTTTAGCAATTACGAAAAGGTGTATGATTCATATTTCATATCATCATCCATGGAAGAAACCTGGTGTATCTCCTAGCGCCGGCTTAGCACCAGTCAAAGAAAGAAATCCTCCTTGCTTCAGGTATTCAGCCGCAATACTAGCGGCTATAGTAGAACTCCAGACGCTTTGTTTCCACATTAAGTCGCTGTTTTTCGCAAAATCTTTATGCGCTGCATTACCACCAGCCCATCCTCCAGCCACGCAAATAATGCCATCGATTTTTTCGTCTTTCAATGTATCTTTAACTTGGGCCAAGATCTCAGTTTGCTGTAAGAAATTAATATTTACTGTTTGGATATTTATTATAAAAATGTAAACAACAAAAATTACCTGTTGCTGCCAATCAGCGTCAGGATTTACAATCACATTTGCATCTGCTTGAGCGTTTGGCTTCATATCAATAGAGCCAACCCACTAAAAATTATAATACAACGTATAAATACTATAAATTATAAATTATACTAGAATAAAAATTCCTAATTATATATATAAACCAAATATAATACAAGACATACTTAACAACAAATTAATAATATTATAAAAATATTTAATAATTTTATGCACAAACAATAATACAAATTACTTGTGTTTATAGAAGATAATTAGAATCTATAGATATTTGTTTTTTTTTAGCATAAAACATGATTTAGCTAACTTTAGTTAACTTTGTATATGTATGATTTATCTAAAATCTAAATAATGTATAATATACAGTAGAGGCAAATCACTTCTAGAAGGCTCTGTGAAAGGACTTGCTTGACTACCAGTAACCTTGGTACACATCAACATATATAGTTTTTATGCAACATTCTTCAGACAATGTCTATATATACGTACATATACATTTAAAGAAGATAATCTCGTGAAGAAATATCGAATTCGATTAAATTTCACAATCTTTCAATTATATAATCGCATTTTGCAATATTTTTATTTATTATTACATTAATATGTATAGTCGCGTGTAATACTTATTTATACAAAAATTAAATAAATAATAAAAAATTGACCAAGGGCTACGTATTATCGCGTATAATCATTAATCTGGAATTACTCTGCGAAACATTTAAGACCGCCGCAGCTTAATGGGACCGGGAAAATTAAAGAGGAAACAGCTGACTGCCGCTTCGATCGAATCGCATATGGCACTCCCATTGCGCCGTTTTTGATATGGGCTTAAATTTATATAAATAATCACGGAAAAATGGTTCTTATTTTATCGCGACGAATTTCAGCCAGAAAAATTGAAACGGACGAAAATACAATGTACGATTTGCGGAATAATCGGGCAAAAGTCATCGATAAATCGGGTAGTAAAACTCCGACTTCAGCACTATAAAATCACATTTTTTAACATTTTAATTATTTGACGTATTTAAATAATTCTTTTCATTGTACGTACATATTAATACGCGTTTTTTTACATGTTTAGAAAATTATTTAATAGAACACCAGCAGAAAACTCTAATCAAATTTTGTGCGATGTATTGATAAGGTCTGCCGATAAGACGGCCGTGCGATTAATCGGATCTGGATTACGCGTCGGACGCGAGGGTAACGGCACTCGTGAGTCCCGCTTACTCACCCAATTTTGCGATTTGAATTGCGATACGCAAGCCGAGCCGAGGGCACCCTTGCCCCCGTACACAATTACACGTCCGAGTACCGCGGCCATTGTTCGATAAGTGATACGATTTCGCGTCTTTCCGCTTTCGCGAGGGTCCGGATCCGAAGTCTCGCGACTATCGACGGAACGATACGAACAGTGACGAACACGCGCGAAATGACTTTCGGAAGATTTCGTGAAAAGATCGCCTGCTCTGGTCTCGCCATGAACTACGTGTTCGTGAATGATGGCCGTCCGAATGTTTTGCACAGATTTTTCTATACGACATCTCGATTAGGTGTCTAATTTTCGAAAAATATCGCATTCTCTCGTATCTCCCGTGAATATTACGTCGAGTCGTTGTGACCCGCGACAAACATTTCCTAATTCGAGAGACCTCAGCGCTTCACTTAGCGACATCAACGACACCCTGCGCGGCCATTGGTCGAGCTCCTCCCACGTGATATCCCGTGGCGCGTACTTCGCCTACGTGCCGGTAGCAACGGCTGCCGACATAGGCTGCGTTCAGTTTAGGTGCTTACACGCTTAAAGCGCTCATAAGCGTTAAGGCCATCACACACAAAATGCATAACGTCGCATAAGCATAGCATAAGACCGCTGGACCAATGAGCATCTTACGTAAATTAATATGGCGACATTATGCTGGATGCTCATTGGTCCAGCGGTCTTGTGCTATGCTTATGGTACGCTATGCATTTTGTGTATTATAGCCTTTACTCTGTCTTCGTTGCACATCGAATATCAAACAAAGCGCTTTAAGCGTGTAAGCGCCCAAAACGAACGCAGCCAAGGTCTTTTGTCCCGGACCGTCTATACTCTGTTCAACGAGAGACTGCTGTTAAGGGAATCCTAAACCGAAGGCCGAACTCCGACGATGTCGCTGTTTTACCGACAAAATTCTATATCTGTCCTTGTATAGACAATGATAATAGACAAGGATAGACAAGGTTATAGGTTATATTGCATTCATTACAATTAATCTTTTTTTGTAGGCTTTTATTCTTAGTTTCAATTGCACGATATTGTTCTTACATGTTGTCCCTAGGTCATGCCGGTCTAATTTTGTGGATATTTATTGTGGAATTTTTGTACAAAGTAAATATTGTCGTCATGTATACCAAAAATTAACAAAAATATTAATTTTTTTTTGTTTTCGATATAAATTCGACCACCATGACCTAGATTTTGATGCGTACTTTAATTCTATACAAGAATTTTGCATTTCTATAAAGCCAATTAAAAGATTTTCTCTAAGAAAAAAATCGGTATTACAGACGGCTTTAGGATTCCCTTAAGATCGGACGAAAACTCGTCCGTCTCGCGCAGGTCTCCTCCAACGGAACGCACAGAACATGTACAATTAGAAGTGCAAGCTCTATGTATAAGATTGGAAACACGAAACGCCGCGCGATCGACGCGCTCCTAGCAGCATGGCCCTGGAACTACATTCTATATCTGTGGCTGTCCGCTGTGTTCCGAATACACTGCCAGTACTGAAAATCTATAATTTACGTTATACGTAAACTATAGATTTTCAATACTGGCAGTGTATATCGGAACACGGCCTATATGAACTGTAAATAATATAGAATAATATATGTTAATAAATAATGTTATTTTCGTCATTAAATGAGGGAATGCGCAATAAAGAACAAATTAATTGCATATAAAATGAAATACATTTTTATTTCAAAATTTATAACATGAAATACATTTCTATTTCAAAGTGTGTAACATATAATTACATTTTTATGTCAAAGTGTGTAACATAAAATACATTTTCATTTCAAATAAAGTCTATAATAATAGACATTTTACTTTCAAAGTTTAACATGAAATACATTTTTATGTCAGTGTGTAACATAAAATACATGTTGATTTCAAATAAAGTCTATAATAATAGCTATTTTAATTTCAAAGTTTAACATAAAATACATTTTTATGTCAAAGTGTGTAACATAAAATACATTTTGATACCAAATATTCTTGCAAATAGCCTGATTGTATGCATGTATTACGCTTAAGCAACTCTATAATCGTCGAATCCTAAACGCGAGTAAACTACATATCACAGAATGTTACATACTAATCTCTACGACTACATTAACATTACCGGTTTTTCTCGCTCATCTGTGATGCTTCTTGTGCATACTCAAGTCGGTTATGTGGTGGAAGGTCTTCGCAATGCCTGACAAACAACGCAAGTATAACATGTCTTCTGACATGTTATACTTGCGTTGTTCGTCAGGCATGTGCGACTCATCGTGTTTCGCTACACTGGTCTTATTACTTCCTTTCAGGGCCTTCGGTATTGCCTTCGGTAGCAGCAGTCTGAAACATTAAACAATACAATTACATTCACACACTTAAAAGACAGATTCACAAATATATATACACAAATATATGTATATATATATATATTCACAAATGAAATTGGCAGCAAAAAGAATGCAAGTATACAAAAGAGATAAAGCAAAATCAGAAAAGAAAGCAAAGTGTAACAACTAAAGAGAAAATATGATTCTAAGAATTGAGAAAAATAAAAGATAATCCGAGTGAAATACTTATACGTACTTGATGTTGATGTACCAGCATGTGTCTCTGTAGATTGTTCAGCCTGTTGAACTCGCGACCGCACACTTCGCAATCAAACTTCTTGTCGGGATCGTGATGCTTCTTGTGCACACTCAAGTCGGTTATGTGGTGGAAGGTCTTCTGACATGTAGCGTTGTTCGTTAGGCGTATACCTGACTCCTCGTGTTTCGCTAGACTGGTCTTATCCATGAACCGCCTGACCGCAGTAAATGCAAGGAAGCAGGTCGCGATCCACGAGGCACCACCGAAATTCAATATGGCGTTTCACTTTCACTTTTCGTGTCTCCGACGCCGACCATGCCCGATCGACGTTCGGCTTGCTTCGGCTCCCTGATCCTGCATAGGCCCTGCCGCCATGATGTTTCTCCTCTTCTCGTACTACCTTCACCCCCGTGATTACGGAACGTCTGTTCACGTATACGATACGCCACGCTCTGAGAATTTTACCCCCACTTTGCCCACCTATGCGCAGAACCAACGCAGTTTACGCAGTCCTCTCGAATATGTTCTGTGGTCTCTCGTTGGACGGAATATACGCCATGCACGGTCAACTCCCATATGAAATTTCAGGCCGCGTTAGTTCATTCTGGTATATTGTCCCAGGTGGCGTTTATATCGTTCTAACGGCTAAACCGTGTATGTACATACACGTGGTATCTACTGTAAAAAGTGAGTTTATTAATTATAGAGAAAAGCGATCGAAAGGGAATAAACTAAATCGTGTGTGGAGCGTGTGAAGAATATTATCTGATAATGTGAGTTGTATATAAACAATATAAAAATATAAATATCGCAGGGATTGATAATAAAAGGTTATGATTGCTTTATTTAGTGTTGTATGCTTTTATATGTATATATTGATCTGGTATTTTAATGTTGTTTTGCATAAAAGATTATATTTACTCTGTCAATCGTCGAATACTTAAATATATATATTCTGTAAAACAATTAATAGAATTTTATCTGGTCGTGGTACTCGGCATATACCTAAAAATATTATATTTAAGTAAGCTATCGAACATTGTAAAAAAAAGCAAAAACGATATGTAAGAAAAATGTAAGTTCTTTTATTAAATAATACTTATATTTGTATCATAATATTTATTTGTCAATACTTATATAAATTTATCCTACCCACATATTCTTATTAAAGTTGCAATTGTTAAGTTATAATTTAATAATAACTATTATGCTTTAATTAAACTAATGTAATTTTTTATTTTTAGGCTTATAACTTTATAGTTGCAACTTTTTTGTTTTCTCTTTTTAATTTAATTTTACAATTTCTTTTAGGTTGCAGTCCACTTGACGCTACAAATGCTTTGAAGTTTTTCTTCTCCTTTTCTTTTCATTAAAAGAATGGAGAAGAGGAATGCTTCGAAGTATTTGTAGCGTCAAGTGGACCGCAGCCTTATTAAATATATGCTGTATTAGAAGTACGTCGGCCATATTGAATATTAGTTCATTTACGTCTATTAGCCCAGGTGGCGTTCAAAACACTGTTCCAAAGCAAACTATGGGAGTTGCTAATCTATTTATTAGTAATCTGTGATATACGCGGTAACATCGCTGCCGCGTTTTTGTATCCGGGTACCAAATAAAGAGTGATCGTGTAACCGAGGTGTCCCTTTTACTTCGCTGCTGTTGCACGTATTCTGAGATTCGCCCTTGTACGAAAGATACCCTGTCGAAGGACAGATTTCGTGAGATCGCTGCTGCACATATTCGGAGATTCGCCCTCGTACGAGAGATAACCTGGCGAAGGACAGATTTCGTGAGATCGCTGCTGCACATATTCGGAGATTCGCCCTCGTACGAGAGATACCCTGGCGAAGGACAGATTTCGTGAGACCGCTGCTGCACGTGTTCGGAGATTCGCCCTCAAATTACCCTTTTGTAAGTACAAATATATATACGAACCATACAGTGATTTGTTCACTGTCACATTGTTTTATATACAATTTCAAACTGTATCAATTAATGAAATGCGTATATTTCAGATGAACGAAAAGGTGAATGTACCAACTGTCACAGGGAGGGAGGACACTTTTGTCTCATCCGTACAGTGGCACAACAGTGTGATGTCGAAGAGAAATTTCCTTTGTTAAATTTATGTCTATTTATCTCCCTCAGTTGTCTTCCTTCGACGATCTCCGGCCCTTGTGATTTCATTTATAATCAACTTCTTTCAGTTCAAATTTCATTTACTTTGCACTTTCTTTTGGGGTTAATATCAATTGATAAACTGTTGTATACGATGCCTTCGAAAAAGAAATTTTCTTGCAAATTTCCCAATTGTGCCAACAGCTATTATTGGTCGAAAGGTAAAGCCAATAAAATCATAAATAAACACTTTTATAGATTTCCAAAAAATT
Organism: Leptothorax acervorum; assembly: GCA_035220615.1. Lineage (NCBI taxonomy): Eukaryota > Metazoa > Arthropoda > Insecta > Hymenoptera > Formicidae > Leptothorax > Leptothorax acervorum. The sequence goes on from JASTWQ010001210.1 coordinate 19,663, forward strand.
CTGACATTTCTACGAAATGGAAAGAGATTTGTGGCATTGATATCACTATTAATTGCCGGAATATGTACATTTGCGAAGATCATTTTCAGAAAAAAGATTTTGTTAACTATACAAAACATCTGTTGAACCCAAATGTCATACCGAAACACACTGATATGTTAAACAATTTAGTCACAATAGAAACTGCTGCTTTTGACTGCCAGCCAATAATAATTGAAACATCTTCTGCCGTTTGTATCGATTTAAATAATGATTTGAATAACGATTTAAATCCCGATTTAAATAAAGATTTAAATAACGATTTAAATATCGATTTAAATAACGATTTAAATCACAATGAGGTTAACATAAATATGTGTGATACTTTTGTGAATAGTGATACTGTTTCTGATGAAACTTCTGCTAATTTTGTGACAATAGCATGTTTCAAGATGTTCAGGTTCATGATGATAGTAACGACAGTCAATTTGGAAATAGTTTAGAATCAAATTTAGGTAATGCAGATAATAGCGAAAACAGACCTATTTGCATATGTGACAATGAGATTGTACAGATAGACAAAGCATTTCTTCAAATGAGTCGCAATCACCTAGTGTTTCTACAAAACCTACAAAAAAAAGAAAATGTGAATTTTTAACGCAAGCAGGAGTTACGTCAAAGACGATGTCACCACGAAAAAGTATCATGTACACGATTCATCGGAAAACTGTGGCACAACTGTGCAAAATAAAAAAGAAATTAAGTGACGAAAGGAATACTTTAAAACAATTAAAAAGTATGTCAGATAACAATATATTTCACTGCATGGAAACAAAACTGAACGAAGTTACCAAACATTTCATTCAATCGCAACTACGTAATGTAGGTCGTCCTCCTGCGGGAAGACGGTGGACAGAGGAAGATACAGCTTTGGCTTTATCTATTTATAAACGAAATCCTCGTGTTTACAAATATCTGCTCACCTACTTCCAGCTACCATCATCGCGCACTCTGAAGTACATATTATCAAAGATTCCTTTCGACACTGGTATAAATAAATTCCTTTTGGAACAGTTAAAAGTAAAAAGCGATGAAATGCATAAATTGGACCGATATTGCACATTAGTTTTTGATGAAGTTTTATTAAGTAACGGTTTTCACTACGAAGCACATAAACAAGAAATTTCGGGTTTTGAAGACTTAGGTGAGTTGGGCCGAACTTCTAGGGTAGCAAACCATGCTCTTGTTTTAATGATACGTGGTCTGAGAAATCATGGAAACAAGTAATAGCTTATTACTTCACTACTAACACAATATCGAGCAGCAATTTAAACGCATCATAACAAATGCAATTGTGCAATTGCAAGAGATTGGACTGAAAGTAAAAGCAATTGTTTGCGCCCAGGGTTCAACTCAGAGAAAAGCTTTATCTGAATTGTGCGCAGAAAATAAAACAAACCCAACTTGTTACACGTTTGTCGTCAAGTCTGAAACCATAGTAATTATTTATGATGTTCCTTATTTATTAAAATGCACTCGTAACGCCTTGCTTCGTTGTAAAATTAAATTTGCAGAAAACAAAGTAGCTAAATTTCAGTACATTAGAAATGCTTTTGATGTTGAACAAAATTTTTTCTTTAAACTTCTTTATAAATTAAAAGAACATGATTTTAATTTCGAAGACTCTTTTGTTAAGATGATGGTAAAATTGCAGCGCGTCAGTTGAGCCATACTGTTGCTGCAGCTATTCATTCTTATAGCATTTCTAACAT